>SNQJ01S0054747.1:89565-102728 GCA_010110895.2 Picea sitchensis
TTTAATCATAAAGTTATCTTTTAATTTGCATCTCACAAATTAATTTGACTAAGACCCATATTCAGCAATTTCTCCCCCTTAGGTGCCTAGGGAAGAGAAACACTTGGCTTGGTACATTATTTTAATTAAAAATTTAACATTTTCCTTGTTGTAGCTGTGCTATTTTTTCATCAAAATTTTCTTGAAGAGAAATCTTTTCCTATTCTACAGCTCGATGATGCTCTACAAGTACTCCTTGCACTTGTGTCAAATACTGGGTTTCTTGTTCTGTTTCCTCTTATGCTCATCGAAGGCGAGCTTCAACTGTCTCAGCTAGTTGGTGGATTTGGGTTGGTTCATATCCCAACTCTAGTTCTCCCGATGGAAGAGGCACAGTGGAGGATGCGCGGATGGACTTAAGAGCCTATTGTACCCCTCAGAGTTCGACTCCAATCATATCATACATTTATTCCTGCTTCACTCCTTGTTTGTCTCCTATCTCCAGTGAAGCATCATTCAGGGCTTCTATGATGAAGTTAAAATCATCAGAGGTGAGGACAGTCTTCATCTTGGTCATGGTGGCTTTCGATTTCTTTCTGGAAGAAGGTTTTGGGGGGGGGAATCTTCCTCTTCTTCAAAGGGTCAACCTCATCTTTGGGTGGTGTTACTTCACCTGTTCTCTGTTCAGCTTCTACTTCATCACCACCCCCTCGTTCAGGTGACATGGAATCAGTCTTCCCTGATGTGTTGCATAAGTTTTGTACCTCCTCAGTCTTCTTTTGTGAGTTTGTAATATGACTCAAGATGCTCTTTATGTTCATCTTCTCGTGTTGTAATGTAGATAAAGTGTCGATCTGTGTTGAACTTCATTAGTGGGAGGAAACTCTATAGGGTGTTCGAAGTCATGTGAGGTTCATCTTCGATGGCTCTCTTTAGTTGGAGGTAGTATGTATGAAACACAGCGTTCGAATGCCACTATTTTTTCATATCAGTTGAATACCACAGGGTAGCGAACTTTGCGACCAGCAGTTCGAATGGATCTATGTCGGGGAAGGTCGCTCCTTCTGGCATCTCCCAAGCAACAAATTCAATGAGGACTAGGATCCAACTGAAATGAAATTCATAACCCCGATCATGTGCTTCTCAGCAATCTAGTTCCAACTGGTTAACTAGGTACATCACCCAGTTCATCTGTAAGCCTTTCGCACACTTCCTTGCTAGGTCAACGACAAAGCCAGTGACCTGTGTAGGTTGGTTCTTCCTTATTAATTTTCCAGCTATCAATTGACATGTGAGTCACATTGTGCCTCTCTAGATGGAATCTACCTTGTATCCTCTTGTTCCCTTATCAACATCACCATATGTATCCTTGATCTTCTGTGCTAATGCATGATCTGCAACTTTTTCTGGATAAAAGTACCACGGGTCGGGTCCTTGCATACTCAGTCCTATGATCCTATGGATCAGCATTGGGTCAACTATAATGTGGTGGTAAAGCCATAAGTACCCACCATGGTAACACGACAAGAACATCTTGACACAGGTGTTGACTTCCTGGTGTGTTCTGAAGTGTGGAATCTTCATGACATTCAGCAGGGTGGACTGCGTGAAGTTCATTGTCCACGACTGAGGGATGATCTTCAAGTTATTCCCTTTTTTTCTAGTTAGGTACTTTTATGGGGTGAGAATACCATATATATTTCTATCCCTGAGGTTGAAGTCACTGAAATTCAACGTTGTGATCTTATCCTTCTCTACTCGAACTACACATATCCCCTTCCGGAGGTACGCAACGACCATAGTGTACTCGAAGTCTCTTGGTATGCTATCATGATTCACCACGCCAGCCAGAGGCAGGATGTAATCGAGCAGTATGGATAGAATCAACTTCATGTTTTCTAGGTCATATTTAAGCTTGGTTCTCCTCTCTACTGATGGTCGAGATGGCCCTGATTTGTGAGCAGTTGAAGGAGAGGCTTGCAGTCCTCTCGTTGATGATGCTTGTACACCTGTATACATCGACATGACTCTTTCAGTCATGAATTCGATTAGAAATTCTTTGAAAGCTCTCTCTATAGCATTGAACTCATTTGACATACACGCTCGGGGTTGGAAATCTACAGGTTCGAGGAGTAACTTAGAAACTGCAATAGGATAGAAGGAAATAGCACAATGATCATTGTGTAAAATCAACAAGTCTGCAGGCTCAGATTCACAGTTAGCAAAAATTTTCTCGGTGCATGGCATGAAGAGATAAATAGATAAATTGGCAATGGATTTCTTGCAATAGTCGAGAATCCTTCATTAACTATGTTATGTCCATTACGGCACGGTCCAATGGTCTGGTGGTGAAACATAAATTCCTTTCTACCCGTTCGGGGGGGTCGGTCGAACAGTTATATTGGTCCCAATGGCTATATTGTTTTTCCCTAGAAAAGTTCCATGTGACGTTGTTCTGTTATCCTGACGAAGCTCCAATTTTGAAAGTTTTCCTTTTGCGAAGTTCTCTCTGGAACCTTTTGTAACTTTGTCAATCTTATCTCTCTTCTTACTTAGCTTTCTAGCTTTCTTTCCAGTGAGATTCGTCTCAGTATTCCTTTTTCCATTCTAATTCTTATCTTCTTTTGGCATAGTTACTTCGTGTTGTTGAGATTATTTCCTAAGAGTCGAGGGTGATACTTCTTCTTTATCTAGAATAGGTACTTCAATATTCTATGGGTTTTCTAGTGTTCTTGCAACTTCAACATCTAGGTCTCTGGAGTTGGTTAGCTTCGATATGTTCTCTTGTTATTCAATCAAGTGTGTGATCCTTCTAGTCACGAAATATTTTAACTCTTTCTTCTTCTGTGCTAAAACTTCTTCTTCTTCCTTCCTTCTAGCTTGATCTCTTTCAATCCAAGGTTTTCCTAGTAACATGGTAAATGGGGCGTTGTTCTCAATAAATTTAAGAATCTCAAAATATTCCTCTGTCAAATTTCCATTGTTATTCATAGAAATTTGGGTGAGCTTTCCACGTAGGTTTATCATCTTTCCTTTGAATAGACCCATTCTTCCTAATGAAGAAATCATAGCAAGCCTTCCTATAGCTTCCCAAGTTATTTTCGTCATGACATTCAAGTGTGTTTTCTCATCTAGAACATAGTCAATGTCAAAGTCTCATGTTCTTGCTTCAAGGCATTATTTTTCTTTTAAGACCTCTGATAAAATGACATGTTGGTGGTCACTCAGGGTTTCTTTTATCTGTAGAAATACTTTATCTGATTCTTTATGGGGTTCTTCCATAATCATAGTTTTTGGATCTGCCTTAGGGTTTTCTTGTCTCATGTTCATTTCTTCAAACTTAGGAATCACTCTAGGGAAATCCAATACTTCATGGTCCATAGCGTTGGAACAAAGACAACTAGGTCTTCTTCCAGGGAATTCCTTAGCAAGATGTCCTGGTTTCCTGCAACTGTAACAGAGGGATAATCCTCTCTTTCTTTTAAATTATCCCCGACCTTTCCTATACTATGTGCTAGAATCATGGTAGCTAACCTACAAACATTTCTTTCTATGATCTTCCATCCACTTGTTAGTCCAAACATTCTTTCTATGCATCAATATAATATATCTTTCACTATTCCTATCAGATCTGTGCATATCAAACCTTCTTTCATCTATTAGTGCCCTAGTTTTCAAGCTAGGATAGAATCTATCAAACATACCTAGATCCATACTTTTGAAACAAAAATTTCCACTTATCTTACTTCTACAGAGCACAAAGCTTTCAGATCTAGAAATTTTCACTATTCTTACCTTTATCAGAGTACAAGTGTTCTTATCTTACCTCTTTTAATAAAAGATTCTCACTTTTACCTTTCTTAGAGCATAAAGCTTTCATATCTTACCTCTTTTCTTTAGATCAGACTTCTTTTCCTTAGCACAGATCTTCCCAGACTAGGTAGAGTACTGTGCACTAGGTTGATAGATCTACGCACAGAGATTTCACAGTTTTAGGATGGATCTTTGCACAAAGATTCTTCCCCCTTAGTTCCCAGCAATCATAGTTTCAGGTCTGAGCAACGGAACCATTTGTTGGCATAGGGGCAGACCCAGGGTTCAATGCTACAACCATGCACCAACAAAACCTTAACTATCGGCCCTTTCAGCAACACCTGCGAAGAATATGAAGTCTCACCCAAGGTAGAGGTGGGGGTGGTTACAGGACTCAGATGTCTGCAAACTTAGATGGGATATAGATATTTGATTGTAATACTTAACAGAGCAATTAACAGTTCTATTTATCAATATTCAGTTCTTAGTTACATCACAATTAAACCCTAATCACAGTACAGTGCAGCAACCAACTAGATCAGGCATCTAGAAGCACTTAGAATGATGGAATAGATTAGATATAATAGATTCAAGATTAAGCACATTCATATAAGTCATATCTAACATCCATATGCATCGTTAGCACAAAGCATAAAAAAAGCTACCTATCTATATCAAAGAACTTAGCAAATAAATACATAAACACATCAACACATTACACAAAGAAGAGAAACATATCATATATGTGGTTCACCCCCACCCTGGGGCTATGTCCGCCAACTCTTCTTCTTTATTAGCTTCTTCAATGGGTTACATGCACAGAGCCTCAAAAACCTACTCTGCATAGGATAGGAGATCTACGCAGCTCGCTAGATCCTCCTTCCTTGAGTAGATATAAGCATGTATCCTTCCACAACCTCTAACAGTGACTTTCACTTAGTTCTGCAAGTCTCATAGAGTATGCATAGAGCACTTACAATCCTTCAATCACATAGATCTAGAACTTATCCATTTGTAACCCTTCTTATCTATATGCTCACTACATCTCCTTAGAATCTATTTATACTTTTCAAAATAGGCCTAAACATGGGTAAACCCATGGGCTAACATCCCATACCCATTACATAATACCAAATCCCAAAAAGGGGTCGAGATCCCGCGATCTCTGCTTTGTCTTGCACTCCTCCTTCAACAAGATGTCGAAGTCCCCAAAATAGGTCAAACTTGACCAAGGACCTCCAAAACTTGGTCAAGGGACAACACTTGGGTTCTATTTTCTGAGTCACTGGGAGATCCAAATGAACCCTTTGACTGTTTAAATTCACTGGAAAACCTTCTTGATTTTTATTTTTTCCATTTTTCCTTTGATCGTCACACCCTACTTTGAGAGATAGTTTGATGATATAGGATCGATGCACCCTACTGTTTGAAATAGTGTGACATCGTCACACTGTATTTGTTCTCTAACCTACGATGATCAAATATCGTCACGCTGTGTTAATCTATAGCCTGCGATGATTGTGAAAAAAAATGATTTTGGATGGTTTTTATTGCCCAGATCTTAGATATGGTTTTGGGGTGATTTGTTGGGTCTGATTACAGTCTGCTTGACAAATTTGAATCTTCTTTTAGCTATCTTTGAAACAAAAAAATCTAATTTCTTTCTTTGCATCAGATTGGGAGCATCTTTTCATTTGAAGTAGCGAAATTGCATGGTTTTTGGCATTTTTTATCTTGAATATTGGTTTTTGGCATTTTAGAATCGTGTATTGGTGTACAGTCTCTTAGGATCATTTATTGAATTTCTTGATATTGATTAGTTTAATAAATTTTCGGGACATTGTGCATCTAGGAATGATAAAAAAAATTATCCTCGTAATATATCTTTCATCGAAGTGAAATATCTTCATTCTCAATTCTTTGCATTGTTTAGAGTCGCTCAAAATATCATCTAGTTCATGCCATTTTCCTCTTGAGTAACAACACCCTTAAAATAAAGTGCTTATAAAAATTGATTAGAAATTTTTATATTTTATGGTATCAAACCTACATTAGATTAGTTGTAGGGATTTGGAATAGGTGTGAAATATAGCTTTCCAAAGTGGTAAACAAGTATAGAAACTTGAGTTAGGGAGTAGTGAAATCCACTTATTACATTTTTTCCTGGGAAGCCCTTCTCACACAAGGGTCAATCACGAGGTCAAATTAGGGATGGCAGAGTTACTCACCCTGCTTTGTTGGTATTAGTGTAGAGATTGCGCATATTATTGGAGGTCACTTGAGAAGAAAATCCTATGGGGACCTTCTTGAGTTGATTTCAGGCTTAGTTACCCTGCCTTTGTGTGTGTATCAGACTATCAATTATTTCCCCAGGAATCATTGTTCTATTTGGTAACCTTAGTGGCCTATCTCTTTAGGGTCTTTACATGAGGTGATTGTGGAGGGGAAAGTCTTCACGGTACCTGGAATTGACGTTGGCCAAAATCACTTGGGCTCCTTGGAGGGTATACCCACGTTTATGTGTGGGAGCTTGCATGAGGGTGTAAGTGCATTAAGAAGGTCATCAACGTAACTTTTACGCCTGATCTATATCATTCCCTTCTTATGTTGTTCCCACAATGTTGGATTTCATCACCAACTAGTGTGTTCATTGTGAGAAGGTTTTGTTTTTTCCCACTCCGGTAATCTCGAATGCAGCTAGTGCTTCAATTGTAAGAACTTCACCCCAAGAAAATCAACCTCATATTGATCCTTTGCCTTCTTCACCATTAATATTTTCTTCACCTTCTCCACTTGCAAGGTCTTCTTCCATTTCATATTCTTCACTGAGTGAAATATCTAAAGCTAGTAACTCGATGGATAAGAAGAAGAAGAAAAGGAAGATTAAGAAGAAGAAAAATAAGAAAGGGTCTAAGCTTCCAACCACTGCTAGAGATGTTGGAAACCAACCAGTTAATGATAATCATGTTGGGAGTGTTGATGATGCCAAGATCACCCAAACAACCCATAAGCCCAAGTACCCTTGCAGGATTTGTAAGGGTAACCATCTTCTTAAGGATTTCCCTGGTCTATCCAAGGTTATAGAAGCATGGTCTGCACACCCTCACCATCCCATGTCGTCAGCCTCTGAAGAACATGCTGATGACCTCTCGTCAACTAGTTAGGATACCGTTGGGAAGAAGAAAAGTCGAGTCAAGTTCCCATGTATGTTATGTGGAGGGATTTATCAAACTCACCTTTTTCCTTGTATGGACAAAACCTCGAAATTACTGGAAGACATGATTGTTTCCCATCCTCAAATTCCAGTTTCTTATCGCAAGCTTACTCTCGACCCCCCTCTAGTTTATGGAATGATTAATATGGTTCCTTCACCAGTCAGTTTGGTTGATGAGGTAGTCAATCTGGTCACGTCCTTAGTTGACCCAGTTGACAAAGTGCTCGATCTAATCCCATACTCGTTCAATCCCACTCTCTCATTAGAGAGTGAAAACCAAGCATTTGATCCTTTTCCACCCATCGACCCCATTCTTCGCTTGGAGAATGAAACCCAAGTGGTCAATCTAATCTCGTCATCAATCGATCCTACTCTCCTACTAGAGAGTAAACTTGATGTTTCTCATGTTTTTCTTGTTGATATAGACACTATCATGCTAGGGGGAATTCCTCCTTCTCCCATGGAACCCCCTCCAAGTAATGAGGACATCATTTTTTATTAGGGTGCGCTAACTGGACCTCATATTCCCTCTCACATTCCTTTCAATATTACAGTACAAGGTTGTAGTTGAGATGTTCCTCAAACGTTGATAGATGAAGGTGCAACCGTTAGTATTTTGTCCTCTATTTCTTGGCAAGCTTTGGGTTATCCTCAGCTTGTGTCAGTTACGCATAATGTTTTATCTTTTAACAAAAGAACCAGTCACCCTTTAGGAGTCCTTCCTAAGTTTCCCATAACTTTGGGAGGGAAAATTGTCATTATTGATGCCATGGTAGTCTAAGATCCCTTGTATTTCGATTTACTCCTTGGGCGAGATTATGTCTATGCCATGAAAGCTATAGTGTCCACTCTTTTTCATGTGATATTGTTTCCTCACAATGGAAGAGTTGTGACTATTGATAACCTTTCGTTCATTGGGCTTCAACTCAATGAACTCCCTAAATGGTTCTTATATGTAGATGATATCACCCCTACCACAGGTCAATTATGTGGCATTGTCTCCCATGCCTTCAACTTCCGATGGAGAAGATCCTCTCATTGTAAGATCGGTCTCTTATGAATTGGATTTGGTAGCTGACATGGTGATCTCTTTGATAGGGTCTTTAGAGCCTAATCTCTTTAATCCTGTCGCGACCCTCGACATGGTGTATTTCCAGAGCGTTGTTATTCTGTCCAGTGAAGATATCTTGGAATCCATGACTACATTTTGTCTTTGACATGGTGTCCTTCAGGAGATTTGTCCTCTGGGAAGCCATGATCAAGAAGAGAGATTTGAGAATGGTTTTCAGATTTCAAGCTCGTTAAAAAATGAAACCAGTTATGACGATAATTTTCGCATCTCTATAGAAACCTCATTAATAAATGAAACAAAGATTACGAGCATAGTTATTATTTTTGCTTCAATATCGTTAAAAAATGAAACAGAGGTCTAGGGATTGAACCTGTATTCTTGAGCATAGTTGTCCCTATGTCAAGCTCGTTAAAAAATGAAATAGATTTTCCCCTTCTTCGATTGATTCAAGTAATTCATTACGTATAGTATTTGAAGTTTCCTTTACTCCATATATGCTATTGGATGGAATGAATATTAGGGGGCAATGCTTTCAGCCTCTAGAATTCATGTTGAATTTAAGCCGCTGGCTTCTTAAGTTGGGGGCTAAGTACTAACCATCCTTGTGTTATGTGTTTGGAAGTCCAAGCATAGTTTTATATGGTTCAAGATTATGTAAAAATGAAACTACCTACATCAAGAGTAGTTTCCTCTGGTTCACACTTGTGTAAAAATGAAACCAGGTCCAAGCATAGTTTTGTTTAGTTTTAAGCGTGTGTAAAAATAAAATCTATCCCAAGCATAGTTTTTCTTTATTTTAAGGTTGCATAAAAATGAAAACAATCCTGAGATTAGTCTTTGTTCTTTCTTGTGCTCGTAAATACCTGAGAATGTAACTGAGTAAACTTTTATCACTTTTTCTGACTCGTAAAGGTTATATGGAAAAGGAACCCCCTAGAGTTCCCTTTAATCTCTTTTCAAACTCTCTAAACATGAAAAAAGTGATGAGTGATCTTGTCTTTTCATGCTCGTTAAAGTTTTTGAAGAAAACATCTGTTGAGCGGTAGTTTATCTCTTTTTCGATCTCGTCAGACTAACTTACGAAAAAATGACATTTTAGAGTTTTCTTTAATTGTTTTTCAGACTCTATAAACATGAAAAACCCTTGAGTTTTCTTTCTTTGGACTTGTAAAAAAATCATCAAAAGGCCCATATGGGATCGAGCCACTCCTTCCTAGGGTTCATTAAAAATACTCTCAGGGACTGATCTGAAGGATGTGCTTACATTACAACCATATGTTATCCTCCTCAAGATTGTGTAAAAATAAAGAGGTACTCGCCAGAAATGGTGGGGTGGGAATTTGGAAAGAAATGTATCTAAACTTATATTCTATGGAATATTCTCCTTTTAACATGACACCCTTTCACTTGCTTTGTGTCTAGGTTGGAAAATATGCTTGTCTCTTGATCATACTCCTTTATAATATTACATTTTGGTCTATGATCCTTGTTGTTGAGTCAGTGTTGCCAAGATAATAGTCATGTCATCAATATGTTCAAAGAGAAGTTCAACCCGGAAAGCCTTCTATTTTTTCAGCCATTTCTATAGTCCTTAAGCCTTCTATTGTGTCGACCATCCCTGAGTCAGTCCTAAATCACTTGTTACTCTGATCTACAAATATTTTTACCCATTTTGTGTCATTGATGGAGGATACATTAAGGCCTTCCTATGATGGGTATTTTCCTGTCGACTTCAACTCATTATCTAGGAATTAGACTTAGAAACTAATTGGTACCTTGGAACTTGCATGCCTCAATGGTAGGTTCCCTCGCTTTCAACAATGGGTTTTCGTTATTGACCCCTAATCGGGAGATTCTGTTGAGTGTTCAACTTCATCTCATTAATTCACATTAGTTGGATTGTACTAGAGTACCTTGGGAGTCATTGACATTAACGGTGATTTCCCTCTCACTTTTTAACATTATTAATTAATGACTGGTAATCAAGTGGTTTCTACCATGTTCAACTTCAGCACATGTATTCGCATGGTTATATTCGTACTATAGAGTGGTGGAGATGAAGAACTTGATTCTTTTCTAACATATTCAGGTTGCGTTAGAGTATATTCAGATTGTGTTGTTTCATATATCCAGAGTGTATGTCTCATGGCTATATTCAAATTTGAGTCTTTAATGCATAGATCCATAATGTATTTTTGGTGGCTATGTTCATATTTGAGTCATATTGGAATGGATCCATAGTGTATGCTTGGTGGCCATGACCTATATTACTTGACATGGATCTTTTCATGTCAGAATTTATTCTTTGAGTCATTTGTATTCTGAGTATGGGAATTCCTACCTTAGTGATGATATATTATTATACTATATTTCCTTGTTTGTTGGTAGGTTTCTGACCGACGTGTTCCTTGTTCCCAACACACACTCGACAAAGTATTTTAGTTATCACTCTATTCTAACTTCATACTTTGGGGGGCTCATTGTTACACATTATTTTTTTCACCCCTATAACCGTTAATGATGTAAGACTATCCTTTGTCTTTAGAAGGATCAATGGCCTGAATCCCTAAAGAAGAATGAAGATACATTTTCCTAGAGAGATGGAAATATACTTTTCCTTTGTCAAAAACCTTAGAAAAAGAGATCATCGCACATTTATTAGTGTTAAGGGTTAGATGATATAGGATCATCGTAGGTTTCACCATAGTGTCCTGTGACGTCGTCGTAGTTTACTCAGTGTTAAGGGTGCGATGATTTTCGTATGAAGGAAAAAGAGGAATTTCTTGAAAGTAATAGAATAGAAGCTTCGAGGGTGAGGTGGCCTCTGATCGGTTTTGATATGAGTCACTTCCCTGATCTCATAGGATGATCCTAACCTCCTCACCCTTTCCTTTTCATCTTATAAAAGGAGAAGAGTTCTCATGGGGAAAGTTAGTTGGCTAGAGTTGGAAAGTTCTTTAGTTTTGGAGCTTGTATGTTGTCTTTGAGCTTTCCTTTGTCAAGATAGATTGTTGATCTCAGAATCCATGGAGAAGAAGTGTGTGGGAAGCAAGGAAATTTTGGAAGGGACATTACAACATCAAGGTGTCGATTGTATTCTCCTTTTCATATTTCTAATACAACAATATATTTCTTTCCCATAAAATTGGTCTTATTTTATTGTATGACTCATTGATCACATACATGGGTTTTGTTGAGTATATGTTGTTTCTTTCACTTCGTTGGATTGTGTCTTTTTATAGGTTCAACATCCCATAATCCTTGGAATGGAGAGAGGATGACACTAGCGATAACAAATGACGTTTAAAAGGTATGTCATTTATCTCTTGTTAGTTAGTATGCTTGATAGTTAAAACTTAGGGAAAGTTTTATATTATGTCTTGTTTTGTTCTAGTTTCAGGCTGAAACTAGGGAGATATTTTTGTATCTGCACTTACCGATTAGTCTGATAACACTAGTACATCATCTAATGGCTTTGTTCCTAAAGTGGACGAAATATTCTCCTTCAAAATCTCCTATCTAGCTTGCTTGAAGGTCTCTTTTTCCTTGCACGCATCAAAATTATGTTTAGGTGTTGCATTCTTCCTTACCCACTAGTGTAGACCCTGATTCTTCTTTGTTGAATCTGCTCTTGTCTTGGATCCATATCTAGTCACTATATTTATATTTATCTTCTTCCCATAATATTCCCTAGTTTCCACATCAATTTATTACACATTCTAATTATTTTGGTTCCTCTTTTCTTGTATCTTTACCAGAAGTGTCAGACGGTCTTCTGTATCATGGTATATTGCATGACAATACATGCATGTCATATGTGGCAGTGGATAATATTTTGCATAGTGTCCATATTTATGAAATTTATGACATGTCATGGGTCCTATATCTCATCCAAATCCTCTTCCTCTGTAGCCTCCTCCTTTGTAGTGTTCTTTGTTACATTGATTATCTCTATCCAATGTATTATACTGTGGTGTCTAATTATTCTGTAGCTACGCATTATTATACTGTGGTGGTGCTGTAAATTGTTGTGCAGGTTTTCATGTCATTGATTCAACATGAATCATATATGCATATGAAGTCTTCTCCTTCATCGTCTCCAAAGTTTTGCAGTCCTTGTCTTCATGTCCAACTAACTTGCAAAAATTACAAAATGCAGTCTTTGGAGTTGTTTGATACTTCTATATCATGGGAAAATGATAAGGATCATCTACATGTGTTCTACATATCTCACACCATGGTCCTCCTGTCGGTAAAGGATTTGGCATTCTTTCTCCCAAGTATTGTGCATAGGTTGGGTACTCATTCTTATGATTTCCTTTTGTTCTAGATAATGTACACCAAAATACTTCTCTCTTCTCCTTTCCTTTATTCTGGTTCAATTGAAATGTCAGATTCTTTAGATATTCTCTCCGCTCTTCCATAGTTGGATCTGTATGTTTATACTAATTTTCTTCTAACTACAAGGATTCTTGCAAAGCCTCGATCTGACTCTGGAATTTTTATTGTCTCAATGGATACTTAAGATGTGGAAATACTGAATTAACAAATAAGTACCTATGTTACATATATGTGATAGGGTACTCCAACTTACCTTTCAATCTTTTGAACTTATGATCAATCTCCCAAATTGACTCTCTTGACTTATTCTTGATCTCTATCATCTCATTCATGAACTGATCCTCTGAGATTGGTCGCTGAAATTCATTGGTTAATTACTTATTTACATCTGCAATGGTTGTAGGCACCCCTTGTGGGTTATTTATTGTAAGGCCCATGTACCAATCTAGTGCATAGTCTCTGAATGTGATTACCATCTTCAAAACCTTTGTATATTCATCTGTAATCTTCTTAGCAGCCCAAATCTTTTCACAAATAAACAAGTGCTTCTCTAGGTCCTCTGACCCTTCTCCATTAAACTCGGGTTACCTAATAGTTGGATATGTTCCTACCATTATGAATTTTGTTGTACTACCACCTCCACGCGGTGTAGATGTTGATTAAGGTTGGTTGTCATTGATGTCAACCCTTGAAGAAAGACCCGTAGCACAAAGTTTTGGGTAATGGACCCAATAGTGTTTGATG
>SNQJ01S0054748.1:17710-44469 GCA_010110895.2 Picea sitchensis
CTCATACTTAAAACCATTCTGACCATTAAACATTGGTACTCCATTCTCAGAATAATCCATGATCTCCTTCCAATGGTTAAACTGTTTCCTGAAGGAACTGGCTCTGATACCAATTGTTGGATTACTGAGAGGGGGGGTGAATCATTAATAGAGGAATTTAATCCTTTTTCACCATAAAATGCAAGGGTAAATTCATGGAGTTGGGTAACACTTTCGTGACAATCAAATCTCCAAAATTTCGAAAGACATTTTTTCGGTCGTACTATTTTTTTTTCGACTGAAAGATAATATTTTCAATTGAACTATTTTTCGACCAAACAATTGAACATCAAATCGAACAGTATAGTGATGACACCCTTGATTTTCGTGTAGAATTTTAGCTGGACAGATTTTTTTTCATCCGACAATATTCTTTTGGCCGAAAGATATTTTGGTCGAAAATATATTTCGGTCGAAAGAATATTTCGTCTGAAACAGTCGTTCAGTCGAAAGAATGTTTCAGCTGAAAAAATGTTTTTATATTAACTTCACATTGTAAGTCTCTGGTATTTTGAGCTCTTGGTGAGTGATAGTGTTAGTGAGGTCTTTTGAGTCGTTTGACCTGTTGCTTGTTGTGGTCGTTTTTTGCGGTTGTTTTTCATTTGAGTTGTTGGCGCGGTCTGTTGGTAGAGTTGTTGGCGCGGTCTGTTGGTAGAGTTGTTGGCACGCTCTGTTGGCAGAGCTTGCTGCAGTCATTTGTTGTGGCCATTTGTCATTTTTCGTTTGAGTTGTTGGCGTGGTATATTGGTGGTGTTGTTGGCGCAGTCTGTTGGTGGGAAGATGGGCATTCGAATCTACAGGTATGTAAATATTTTGAATTCAAATTTAAATTTGTATGTAATTTAGAAATGATTTTTTTTTTTTAAATTTTTAATTAAATTTGTGCTGTGACATGGCTGCGGGTGTCCATATATATGGCCAAGCTTTGTAAATATTTTGAATTTAATTATAAATTTATATGTAATTTAGAAATGAAATTTAAATTAATTTTTTTAAATTTTAATTAAATTTGTGTTGTGACATGGCCGCGGGTGTCCATCTCTGTGGCCAAGCCGTGGGCATGCCCATGGCTTGGCCACAGAGCTGGAAACTCATGGCCATGTCATAACCCATTTGATTCCTTTTTTTTTAAATAATATCCATAAAATCTCCAGAGACAGTGTTAGTCTCATGTACAACCTATCAAATTTCAAAGAATATTTTGAATTTAATTTTAAATTTATATGTAAATTAGAAATGAAATTTAAATTAATTTTTTGAAATTTTTAATTAAATTTTTGCTGTGACATGGCCGCGGGTGTCCATATTTGTGGCCAAGCCGTGGGCATGCCCACGGCTTGGCCACAGAGATGGACACACATCCCATTTGATTCCTTTCATTTAAAATAATATCCAGAAAATCTCCACAAACAATGTTAGTCTCATGTACAACCTATCAAATTTCAAAGAATATTTTGAATATAATTTTAAATTTATATGTTAATTAGAAATAAAATTTAAATATATTTTTTTTAATTTTTAATTAAATTTGTGTTGTGACATGAACGCAGGTGTCCAACTCTGTGGCCAACATGAAACTATATAAATATATAAAACCTTTTTTTTCATGTTACTTTGCAACTTTTTAAAAGTTTCAGATAGCCGTGAGGAGTAGGGGTTGGGTGAAGAGTACAATTTATAAGTTTCAGATTATGTAAATACAAGTATCTATAAGGGTTATCACTAAGCTAAACACTACTGATGTAACTAAGCACTCCATAAGTTTACGCAGTTGAATTGTCCTTGTAATATACTAGGATAAGCAAACCAATAACAAAATAATTGCACTAATTATGAGCTTTGTAATCACTAGTATGATATGTAACCAAAACAATGGTGGTGACTATGAACATAGCTTTACCTTTATTAGGATAAACATTAGTCTTTGAATTCCATTATGATTTGAGTACTAAGTATTGGACACTACTCTAAGTTTATCTATATAGCTCTATTGACTCTTATTGATATATCACAACCACCTATCATATTTATCTTATCGATATGGCTTATTCCTACAGTCATCACCCTATCTCTATCTAATACTCGGATGTGGTTGATTAACTAGTAATATATAAAACCCTTTTTTTCAAGCTGCTTTGCAACTTTTCAGAAAGTTCCAGATAGCTGTGAGGAGTAGGGGTTGGGTGAAGAGTACAATTTATAAGTTTCAGATAGCTGTTAAGAGTAGGGGTTGGGGTGGATATTTGTAATTTGTAATTTAATTCGTATATTTGTAATCTAATTTAATTCGTATATTTGTAATGTAATTTAATTCATATATTTGGAATGTAGATTTGTAAATATATTACAAATAAATATGTTCTTCTATTTATTATTTTTTTTTAAATAAATCTGTTATTCTATTTCTTTAAATATAAATCTGTTCATCAGTTGTTCTGTTTTTATATTTAATAATAAATATGTATATATATATATATATATATATATATAGTTAGATCAACTACATTGAATTATAAAAGCATTTCTTGCCACTAAAAAGAATTATAAAGCATTTACTGCCACTAAAAACAAATTATACATCTAAGTACAGGACTTATACAACATTTACTGTCACTAAAAAACAATTATAGGTAAAGATATTAGTCTGTGTCTGAGTAGTCGGCCAGGCGCTGAATATTCCATCTTTCACTACAGTGTCAAAGATTTATATTCAAATGCCCTACTTTTATGTGCATAGATAATATCGTATTAAAATTGGTTGTGACTTGGCTGTGGGGGGCCAGCCCCATGGGCATGCCCATCGCTTGGCCACATGGTTGGCCCCCTGCGGCCAAGTGACAGTCATTTCAAATGTTTTGTATTTAATAAAAAATTCATAAAAAAATCAAACTGTCCAATTTTTTATTTCAAACGTTTAGTGATATTGAGTAATGACCAATAGGTAAAGATATTGAGTAACTTTGTTAGTGATGGATATTCATTTTAAAAGTGAAAAATATGCTCACAATCTACATGGATTGCACTATGGATTGCACTAGTACATGGACTATATTTTGTTTTTTTTGGATTTATGCAAATATTTTTTATTGGTTATCAAAATAGAGTAATATAAAAGTGACATTGCATCTACACATTTTCATGAACACCATTTTTATTTTTAATGTGATTATTCCCCAAAAAAACCTAAAAATACCCATTTGAAGAACATAAATAAAAAATTACATGTTCATTTTGATAATATTGAATTTGCATTTCAAATGATTTTGAGAACGTTGAATTTCTTAAGTAATAGATATTAGATGCAAATTATTAATAAATAACAATTATTATATCGTTACAAAATGGAGTAGTAGATCAATCTATTAGTAGGACGTCTGATAGATTATCTTGAAAATTTCTAGCTTGTCCACCCTTATTGAATTTTTAGGTTCCTAAGAGTCTGTCA
This sequence comes from Picea sitchensis, assembly GCA_010110895.2. Lineage (NCBI taxonomy): Eukaryota > Viridiplantae > Streptophyta > Pinopsida > Pinales > Pinaceae > Picea > Picea sitchensis. The sequence goes on from SNQJ01S0054748.1 coordinate 21,195, forward strand.
ATTTTTTAAGTTACAGTTGACTAAAATCTCTCTCTAGAATTATTTTAACTAAGATTTAAAAAAAAAAAAAAAAAAAATCAATTTACAACAAAATCTCAACCGAGAGTTGTAAAAAGCTCTAGTTTGAGAATTTTGATCAAACCCCAGCCTTATAATCTTTTGATCTAATAGAATCAATTGTCACATTTTGGTAAAGGAGTATATATATATATATATATATATATATGAAAAATTACATGTTTATATGTTCAAATTATACACATAAACAATAAATTTATAAACAATATGGATTTAGTGAATTTGATATAGACATTTAACAATCAAATATTAAGAATAGAGTAAGCATTTAAGTGATTAGTTTGTGCCTGAGAAGTCGGTCAGGAGCCGAATTGACTGTCTTTCATTACAGTGTTAAAGATTTAGATTCAAATGCCCTACTTTTCTGTGCATAGGTAATCTCTTATTAAAATCGGATGTGACTTGGCTGTGGGGATTCAACCCTGTGGCCAAGATGTGGGCACGCCTATAGCTTGTCCACATGGTTGGCCCCCCGCGACGAAGTCACAATCATTTAAAATGTTTTGTATTTTATAAAAAAATCATAAAAATTTCAAATTGTCCAACTTTTTATTTCAAATGTTTTGTATTTTATAAAAATTTCATATCTTCAGTAATTCAATTTATAAATCCATTTTTACATATGTAATATTTGAGTATCATTTCCAAATCTAAAAACCGTTGGTGCATTGTATTTGCCATGAACTTGTAGAAGTCAAACTTTATGAAGGATTGATTCTTGAGGTGTGACAAGGCTACTAGGAAACCCAAAAACAATGGTATCCATTATAAAACTATAATTGAGACTTAAGACTTTTGCAATCATGGAAACAACAATTTTGGACATAGGATAAAAAATGTAAGAGGAGTATGGTATAGAAGTAGTAGGCATAAATGTTACTTGAATTAGATGACTCTTAATAAAATTATCGTTCTATATATGTGATATATTAACCCATTCTCTTAAAGTATGTGATCCAAATCAGACCTTTGGTATAACTAGCTCTTATATCATGAACACCTATAACATATTACATTGTAATATGTTATGAAGAATCTACATTAATATAACACTCAACAAATAGAAACAAACTTTGAATCATAGTCAGTATATTCACTGAAGTTATTCCCTCAACCTCCATAACAGAAACACCAAAATATGTAACAGTCACTTTGCATTAATAGAAAAATTGAAAAAAGACTGACTAATATTTCATGTCAAAGCCTCATTTACAAAGTTATAAGAAAGAACAATTTTAAATACATTTCATAGTTTACATTTTACATTTTACAGTTTGTTTTCAATTTCAATATGTGTGCCTATGTATAATATATGTACATATGTTGTCATTTAAGTACATATGTATAATATATGTATAATATCTATACATATGTTTCAATTTTAATATCAATGCATATGTTATAACATTGTAGTATGTTATAACAATGTTTAATATGTTATAGTAATATATGTTATAACATATTACATTGTAATATGTTATGAAATATTACATTGTAATATGTTATGAAAAATATGCATTAATATATCACTCAAGAAATAAAAAACAAACAGTGAAACATAGGTAGTATATTCACCATAGTCATTCCCTCCACCTCCAGAATAGATACACCGAAATATGTAACAAAAGATAACAGAAATCTCATAGTAGAAATGCAATTTGAACTTGCATCTTCATTCAAGAAATTAAAAAATGCAATTTGAACTTGCATCTCCATTTAGAAAGTCAAACGATTCAATAATTCTTTTGATTAGTGGCTTATACCTTAGATTGAGACACTGTACACTCTTAACTATATTGTAATATTCACATAGCTCAGATGGGTAAGATATGAAGCTGATTCCATTGCTTTAGCTCTCTTAATCAGAGTAAGTAAAACCCATATATGTATTGGATAAGAGTATATACCCTTTGAAAGACCTTTGTTAATGATATATTACCCTTTGTATTTACACAAGCATTTGGTTGAAGATAATGTTCTATTACCCTTTGGATTAGATAGTAGTTGAATATGGTGATCTATTGCCCTTTTTATTTACACAAGCATTGAAATCACATACAAGTGTAATACAGGCTACAAAGTTAGAAGAAATAACAGTTTTAAATACATTTCATAGTTTACATTTTACAATTTACAATTTGTTTTCAATTTTAATATTTGTGCATATGTATAATATATGTACATATGTTTCAATTTTAATATCAGTGCATATGTTATAACATTGTAATATGTTATAACAATGTTTAATATGTTATAACATTGTAATATGTTATAACAATGTTTAATATGTTATAACATTGTAATATGTTATAACAATGTTTAATATGTTATAGTAATATATGTTGTAACATATTACATTGCAATATGTTATGAAAAATATGCGTTAATATATCACTCAACAAATAGAAAACAAACAATTAAACATAGACTCTAGAACAACCAAATTGTAACATCCCCATCTGGTACGACTCCTACGATGTACAACCGGTAAAAGCACCCTTAATTTTTTTATTTTTTTTTGTTTTTTGTTTTTTGTTTTGGTGTGTGTGTGTGTGTGTAGGAAGGTAATAATGAAATTATACTCAACATCGCAACACGACGACGACACAACGCATGCAACTCATGCAACAACAACATAATGGCCTAACATAAAAGCACATCAAGCACCTGGAAGCAATGTATGACAGTCAACCGATGAAAAATAAGAAAGACTACCTGCCCATCCTACCCTGCAATGGTTAGGACCTCCAGGACACATAAGCAACGTTCAAGCCCAAGTTCCCATCAATTTTGAACATTTAAGGTCTCAGGGCTGGAGACTATTCTGAGGAACAAGGAGGTGTCTACATTCCCCCCGACACAAGCAGACCAAGCCTACTAAGGTAAGGACAATCATCCTAACAACCCAAAATTAGTTACACAAGTAACTAGAACCCTTACAGTGAGAAAAACCAATCACATTGAACTTTTACAAAACCACGTACAAAAATTAATTAATATTAAACAACAACCATTAATCAAGGTTAAAAGGTCGTTATCTATGACTTAAATTGGCATTAATTACAGATCAATTAACCAGTCTAAATTCCATCAGTCAACGAGTTACCCACCGAACTTAACATGAATTACGACTCAAATTTAGTGAGTTTGGGTTACCAACTAGGCGATATCTATAAATCCAACTAACCATAAACTTGAATAACAACATTAACATTCTTAAAGTGGAATGTTACCTATAGCACTTATGAACAGTTAAACCTCAACATTAGTCTAGATATAATGACTAAACTAACCACACTAGCTATTTATTATCATTGAGGAGGAAACTGCCAGCTAATAACATTGTTGTAGGAAATCAACAAGGTAATTACATATCTGTTACATAAAAATTTATTACAGCAGTTAACAAGGCATTTAACATAATGATTAACATAATCAATTAATTGAGTAATAACAGGGTAGCTTGCATGACTATTTTCATAACAAGTATTATAGCACTAACAAGGCGATTATCATGTTAATTAACATAACAATTAATATAATAGTAGCGAGGCAATTTATATGACGGTTAACATAATGATTAATAGCATAAAAACAAGGCAATTTACATAACTATTAACCATTTAACTCGCTGCGGCATTTAATCAATAAGTAGGAATCTGCTGACCATTCATAGTGCTATAGCAATTGTTCTGGCATTTAGTAAGGCAATTAATATAGCATTTAACATTGCAATTAACAAGCCAATTAACTATAGCAATGGTTCTGGTAAATTCGTGGTCATTTCAGCAAGTTCAATCAACATTCTAAAGGCAAAAATCAAGGGTAATTACAACAAGCTCTGGAAACATTCTAAAGGAAAAATCGTGGGTATCTAAACAACAATCAAAGTCAACTTTTAAAGGCAATAATCCTGGGCATTAAACAATGGTCTCAGACAGGTTTTGAATGGCAAAACGTGAGCATTTAAACAACAATCTCAGACATGTTTTGAATGGTAAAATCGTGAGCATTAAACAATGATCTCAGACATGTTTGAATGGTAAAATCGTGAGCATTAAACAATGGTCTCAGACATGTTTTGAATGGTAAAATTGTGAGCATTAAACAATGGTCTCAAACATGTTTTGAATGGAAAAACGTGAGCATTTAAACAACGATCTCATACATTTTTTGAATAGTAAAATCATGAGCATTAAACAATGGTCTCAGTCATGTTTTGAATGGAAATTCGTGAGCATTTAACCACAATCTCAGCAACATTTTGAATGGAAAAATCGTGGGTAATTAATCAACTATCACAGTCTCATTTTATGATGCATCCGCGCTCGTAAGTACGTCCGCTCACATGATCTTCTCTTCCACACGGCCCGAAGAACTCAAATGTTCTTCTTTTTCCCTATCAGGAAATCTACACCCACATAAACTCTCTCACGGGATCTCCCTCTTTTTATCGGGAAATCGGACTTTGCGGTTTCGCGAGGTCAATGGTCGAGTGTTGGTCTCTTAGGTCTCCGAAACCTGATCACCAGTCAATGCTGACCCTTCCTTAACCTTGTCAGGACTTCTCCTGTCGCGATTTCGGCACTCACGATGTCGAGCAACTCGGTTCTCTGACTCCCGAACCCCGATACATCAAAACTCTGATGCACTCGCGAGTTGAATTTTCAACGGTCCCATCACCTCGTTGGGATTTCAGACTTCATGGGATCGCGAATCCTGATGTCAATGTTTTGGGACTTTACTTTCCCCGAACTCCTATACGGTGTGCCACCTGTCCGCTGACTAACTTCTCTGTGGCCCCACACAATTCTCATACCCGTCAGGATATTGCGATTCAGGATTTCGCGATTCTTGTTGCTATGTGCATGAGACTTCACCCAATGAAACCCCGATACATGATTCCACGTGTAAATCCTACGACCCTTATGGCTCAGATCAACGGTCCTGTCCCCCTTGAGCTTCAAACCTCTTGGGAATACTCACCGTATCTCCCTTGCTCCTCCATGAGATCTAATGGCTCACAAGCGTTCGTGAATTCTCCTCAGAGAATACCGACTGTTCGTTTCTCCTGATGAATTCTGTGAAATGAACCAAGTACTCCTCCACAGAACTCGTCCGCCTGCGTGCAAACTTACGACACTTCCTTTGAAATTCCAGTCACAGCTTCCCCGCGCTACCCTTAAATATTCTCGAAGGCTTTATCCTTCTTGAGCTTCCTTATGACTCTACGTCTTCCTGGAAACCCTCTTGCTCGCACTCCTTGCGGAAACCTTCAAAGACTTCTAAGTTTTGAAGTTCCTTGACTCTGCGCACACCTGCAGCAACAGTCCTTCGATACTTCACTCAGGTTCGCAACCCTGAGACTTTTATTCGACCTGCGCACTCCTTGCACGGCTCCTATGCCCAACTGCACCTTTGGGATGAATGAGAACAAAAGTTATCTCTATTTGAACCCTCCGTCAATGCACTCCTTGCAGACACTTCAACTGCACTCCTTGCAGGAATTCTCTGGCTCAAATAGAGAAACAATTGAAACTCATTCCTTCTTCCTCTCAGACTTCAAACTCAAACATGAAATCACATACACAACATATAAAATCAAATGTATAACTATAAGCAAACATTCATGAGCATATCATTCAGCATCAATACACAGAGAACAGACACAAAACCATGAATTTGAATCAAAGCTTTCTTCTATTAATTCAAATATCTGTACATGGGTGTTCTTACACAGCTCTCTGCATGCTCTTGCTCCAATGCTTCTAACTAATGATACAATGCACAATGAGGATGTCTATATCCCGTTTCCCTCTTGCGCTCTAAACTGTCTAGTCTAGAATTAAATTCTATCTACTTTACATTAACTACTTTAAATGTTGTCTATCTACTAAGGACGAGAGAAATCCACTCAATGTCCATTACAATATACAAGTGCGCTCTTTCTTAATGGATCATTTAAGATCGCGCAACAACTTCAAGGTGTTTTCAAAATTTGTGCTGGCTCATCCAGTTGTCCTTCACTTCCGCGCTGGCTCGCTTGATGTGGGAGATGCTCTTGCATCATACTCCCTCGCTTGAAAACTTTCATGGGCTCCTATCCATGAGCTCCTGCACAGTATATCCATGCTTCTATATCTCTACTTCAGTCTCCTAGCTGGCATATTCAACTGGATGATTCTTCCACTTGACCAGATACTCGAAGTATTGCTTTTGCCTGGTCCTTTTGCTCACTCTCTTGTCTAGTATGCATTCCATCTGCGACTTATCTGCAACTGGCATCTGTTTCTGCCACTAGATCACTGGTTGTTCATCTCCAGTTCCTACTTTGTCAGCCTTATATGGGTACAAATTTGAGACATTGAATATTGAAGAAATTCTAATCCCATCGGGTAATTCAGTCTCATAAGCATTGTCCCCAAATTTCTTCAAGACCTTACATGGTCCGATTTTCTTCATCTTCAATTTATTGTATGTTTCTCTCGGGAACCTTTCCTTCCTCAAATGTGCCAGAACCAGATCACCAACCTCAAACTGAAGTTGTCTTCTATGTTGATCTTCCCTACGCTTATACTCCTGGTTTGAACTCTGTAATCGCTCCTTCACCTGGCTGTGAAGTTCTTTCATCGCCTTTGCAAATTCTTCTGCACTAGCGCTCCTAGTTGCAGTCTGTTCTGAATCCATCAATTCAGAAATTCCTCTCAGCTGCATGCCATAGACAACCTGAAATGGACTCTGGCCTGTGCTCCAAGTCACTGAGTCGTTATACGCAAACTTTGTCTGTGGTAATATGCTATCCCACTGGCTATGGTGCTCTGTCACCAAGCTTCTCAGCAAGTCTCCCAGACTTCTGTTTACCACTTTCGTCTGTTCGTCCGTCTGAGGATGATAAGTCGAACTAAATGACAAATTAGTTCCCAGCTTCTTCCATAAGGTCCTCCAAAAATTCCCTATGAATTTAGTATCTCAATCCGAGACTATACTTTTCGGCAACCCATGAAGTCGAATGATCTCTTTGAAAAATAGGTTCGCGATGTGAGTCGTGTCACTGGTATTTTGACATGGAATGAAGTGTGCCATCTTGGAAAATCTATACACTACCACAAAGATTGAATCAACACCTCTTTGTGTCCTTGGCAACCCCACTACAAAATCCATGCTAATCGCATCCCACGACCTCTCTGGTATGGGCAATGGTTGATAGAATCCCGCATTCTACTTTCTTCCCTTTGAATGCTGGCAAATTCTACATCTGTCTACAAATATTTTGACATCCGCTCGCATTCCCGACCAAAAATATGACTCATTCAACTTCGTGAATATTTTTTCATGGCTAAAGTGACCTGCCAATCCTCCACTGTGTTTTTGCTTTAACAAGTTCTCCCTCATGGAGTATTTCAGAATACACAGTTGATTACCTCTAAACATTAATACCTCCTGGATCATATAGTTTGTCCATGAGCTTCTATCTCTGAGAACTAGATTCTCATCCACTTCATACGCTTCTTTGAAATCCTGATCATCTACGTACATATCCCTGAGATCATCAAAACCCAATGTTTTTAACTTGAACTCCTGCAACAACAAACACTTCCTGCTCAAAGCATCAACAACTTTGTTAGCAGTACCAGAAATATGCTTAATCACAAAAGTGAAATTTTGCATATACTCAACCCATTTGACATGTTTCTGATTCAACTTCTCTTGTTGAGTCACAAACTGCAGTGCATGATTGTCATTGTACAATACAAACCCTTTCGGGATCAAGTAATGCCTCCATTTCTTCAATGCCTATATGATAGCATACAATTCCTTATCATAAGTGGAGTACTTCAATTTTTCCTCATTCAACTTCTCGTTGAAATATGTGATTGGCCTGTCTTCTTGAATCAAGACCACCCCAATTGCAAGCCCACTTGCATACATTTCACCTGAAATGTCTTCTAGAAATCCGGCAACACCAACACTGGTTGTTCCGTAATCTTCCTCTTCAGCAGATTAAAACTTTTCTCAACCTCTTCTGTCCAGTGAAAAGACTTATGCCACTTCTTCACTATATCCATCATTGCTGCGCTAATTCCACTAAAATTTATGATGAAGTTTTGGTAGAAACTAGCCAATCCGTGGAAACTTCTCACCTCAAATATGTTCCTCGGTGATGGCCAATTCTTGATCACTTCCACCTTATCTGGATCCATCCTCAACTCATTTGCAGAAATAACCAATCCCAAGTAAATGAGCTCTGTCTTCATGATTGAGGACTTCTTCATATTAATCAACAACTTCTCCTGCTGTAGTTTTTGCATCACTGTAGCCAAATGATTCATTTGCTCTGCTACTATCTTACTGTAGATTAGTATGTCATCCAAATACACAATGACAAATTTCCCGATGAAATCCCTCAGGACTTCGTTCATCAACCTCATGCATGTACTTGGTTCATTTTTTAAGCCAAACGACATAACAAACCATTCATACAACCCTTCGTTTGTTTTCAATGCTGTCTTCCATTCATCACCTTCTCTCATGCGAATCTGGTGATAACCACTTTTCAAATCGATCTTTGAAAAATAGTTTGCTCCACTTAAGCAATCCATCAAATCATCCAACCTCGACAATGGAAATCTGTACGTGATGGTTATCTTATTAATCACCCTCGAGTCAGTACACATCCTCTAGCCTCCGTCTTTCTTCGGATTGAGTACTATTGGAACATCACATGGACTCAAGCTTTCCCTGACCAAACCTTTGTCCAACAACTCCTGGACTTGTCTCTTAACTTCTTCATTCTCTTGTGGCATCAATCTGTACGTGGCTTTGTTTGGTAAACTGGCCCCTGGTATGAGGTCAATGTGATGACTCACACTCCTTATTGGCGGCAATGAACGAGGTAATTCGTCCACTATGATGTCAGTGAACTCTTCCAGTAGTTCTTGAACTTCCTCTGGTAAATCATCCACTCTTGTGCTAGTCAGAACAATCCTCGGCTTCCTGACCACAATGAACTATGGATCTTCCTTCTTCTTCACCTCATTAAGGAGTTCCTTCCCACTCATGAGAAGTACTATGTTGCTTACCTCCGGTTTCACCTCCTTATCCTTAATTGGAAGCAACATGTGTGTCCTCCCATTCTTCTCCAGGGTATATGTGTTCATTCACCCATCATGAATCACATTCCTATCAAATTTCCATGGTCTACCCAACAATAGATGACAAACATCCATGGGAATAACATCACATAAGATCTTATCATTATATCCTCCTATATTGAATTCAACCAAGATTTGTTTAGTAACAGTTACCTGGTGTCCCTTCTGTAGCCATGAAACTCTATATGGGTTTGGATGATCAGTCGTCTCCAACTCCAAATTCTCTACCATCTCTGTAGATACGAGATTATCCGTGCTACCACTGTCTACAATGACCTTGCATACCCTGTCCTTGGTCTTGCAAGTAGTCCTAAAAAGTCTAGTCCTTTGGACTGAGCTTTCCACCTCCTTCTCGAGTATCAAAAGGATTTTTCGCATCATGAGCGATCTTCCGCCTTCAACGTCTTCTGCCTCAACATCCCGCCTCTGCACTTTGGTGATGTGAGCTTCCCCATTGTCCTTCTTTTTCTCTGGACACTCGTAAGACTTGTGCCCATTATTTCCACATGTGAAGCATGTGATTACTCCACCTCTTCCTCTTCCTCTGCCTCTAGTACAAGGAAAAGTGTTATTTTCAGCATAATCTCCTCTCTTCTTAGTATGCTGCCCTCTCTGTTCAACATATTGTTTCCCTCGCTGTGAACTTCCATCTCTCTCTGTACGAGTCTGAGGTTTCTTTCATTCCTCCTTGGGCTTCTGATATTTGTCCTGGGCAACTGATTTGCCTCTGGGCTGACTTCTACCTCGGTCCCACTGACTCTACTTTCGGCTCAGCTTCTCTTCAGCTTTCAGAGCCATCTGATAAGCATATTCCACCATCCAAATGGTAACCATTCTCATCTCATCCTGGATATCATATCTCAGGCCGTTCATGTATCTGGCAACTTTTTCATCATCACTCTCCCGATGACCTGCCCTGATGTTTAGTCTGTAGAATTCCTCAATGTATTCTTTCACTGTCATCAACTTCTGTCTTAGGTTCTGCATTCTCCTGAACAGAGTAATTTGATAGTCCCTGGGGATGAATTTTACTTTTATCTTTGCGATCATCCTGTCCCAGCTCTTAATATTCTGCTTGCCCTTGCAGCATCTGTCAGCTTGTAGCTCATCCCACCACAATGTTGCATGTCCCTTCAAGCACATGACAACATGCTTGACTTTATTATCCTCTTCGACATCTTCATAGTCGAAGTAAGTATCCAGAGCTCTAATCCAGTCTAGAAGCTCCTCTGCATCCAAGTTTCCCTCGTAAACTGGAATGTCCATCTTTGCTCTTGCACCCATCCTGGAAATAGCTCTGATCAAATGCTCGTTTGATGCATCTTTGGCTGCAACTTCCTCTTCATGTTCAGCCTCAAATTGTCTTTTGGAATCACTCAGATCCCCTTCACTGGCTGTGCATCTTTGCACTGTCTCCATGTCTTCGAGCCTAGCTCGGAGATCACGCATCTGTCTCTCCATGACTGGATTTGTCGCCTGCCTACCTCTTATCCGCGGCATTTCCCTATCCTCTAGATCAGGTGATTGTCTATCTCTTCTTAGCGGTATGGTGAATTCTCTTTTCTTATACCGAAATCAAAAGAAACTTTCTGGGCTCTGATACCAAACTGACGTTGTGTATCAGAGTGCTCCTTACCTCTTATGCCTCCTTCGCCTGAAATATACAGACAAGAATCGGGCTCTGATACCAGACTGACGTAGCCATGCCCGCAAGTATGTCCGCTCACAGGATATTCTCTTCCACATGGCCCAAAGAACTCAAATGTTCTTATTTTTCCCTATCGGGAAATATACACCCACAGAAACTCTCTCACGGGATCTCCCTCTTTTTATCGGGAAATCAGACTTCGTGGTTTAGCGAGGTCAATGGTCGAGTGATGGTCTCTTAGGTCTCTGAAACTTGATCACCAGTCAACGCTGACCCTTCCTTAACCTTGTCGGGACTTCTCCTGTCGCAATTTTGGCACTCGCGGTGTCGAGCAACTCGGTTCTCTGACTCCCGAACCCCGATACACCGAAACTCTGATGCGCTCGCGATTTGACTTTTCAACGGTCCTGTCACCTCGTCAGGATTTCAGACTTCACGGGATCGCGAATCTTGATGTCAATGTTTCGGGACTTTACTTTCCCCGAACTCCGATACGGTGTGCCACCTGTCCGCTGACTGACTTCTCCGTGGCCCCACACAATTCTCGTACCCGTCGGGATTTTGCGTTTCACTATTTCGCGATTCCTGTTGCTATGTGCACGAGACTTCACCCGACTAAACCCCGATACATGATTCCACATGTAAATCATATGGCCCTTATGGCTCGGATCAACGGTATTGTCCCTCCTAAGCTTCAAACCTCTCGGGAATACTCACTGTATCTCCCTTGCTCCTCCGTGAGATCTAACAGCTCATGGGAGTTCGTGAATTCTCCTCAGAGAATAAAGACTGTTCGTTTCTCCTGATAAATTCTACGAAATGAACCAAGTAATCCTCCATAGAACTCGTTCGCCTACATGCAAACTTATGACGCTTCCTTCGAACTTCCAGTCACAGCTTCCCCGTGCTGCCCTTCAACAGTCTCGAAGGATTCATCCTTCCTGAGCTTCCTTATGACTCTGTGTCTTCCTATAAACCCTCTTGCTCTCACTCCTTGCAGCAACCTTCAAACACTTCTAAGTGTTGAAGTTCCTCGACTCTACGCACACCTGCAGCAACAGTCCTTCGATACTTCACCCAGGTTCGCAACCCTGAGACTTTTATTTGGCCTACGCACTCCTTGCATGGATCCTGTGCCCAACTGTACCTTTGGGATGAATGAGAACAAAAGTTATCTCTATTTGAACCCTCCCTCAATGCACTCCTTGCGGACACTTCAACTACACTCCTTGCAGGAATTCTCTGGCTCAAATAGAGAAACAATTGAAACTCATTCCTTCTTCCTCTCAGACTTCAAACTCAAAATGAAATCACATACACAGCATATAAAAAAAAATGTATAACTAGAATCAAACATTCATGAGGATATCATTCAACATCAATACACAGAGAAAAGACACAAAACCATGAATTTGAATCAAATCTTTCTTCTATTAATTCAAATATCTGTACATGGGTGTTCTTACACAGCTCTCTACATGCTCTTGCTCCAATGCTTCTAACTAATGATACAATGCACAATGAGGGTGTCTATATCCCATTTCCCTCTTGCGCTCTAAACTGTCTAGTCTAGAATTAAATTCTATCTACTTTACATTAACTACTTTAAATGTCATCTATATACTAAGGACGAGAGAAATCCGCTCAATGTCCATTACAATACACAAGTGCGCTCTTTCTTAATGGCTCACTTAAGATCGTGCAACACCTTCAAGGTGTTTTCAAAATTTGTGTTGGCTCATCCAGTTGTCCTTCACTTCCGCGCTGGCTCGCTTGATGTGGGAGATGCTCCTGTATCATTTTACAAGGGAAAAACATTTACAGGGACACACCAGAAGGGCATTTATGGCTATCCGTAATTAAAATATGCAGAATGATGTGCCCAAATGCACTAGAAGGAACTTCGTCTTGCCAACATCATTTAAAAGGGAAAAACGCTGGAAAAATTCAAACATGGATATGAATTCATTTTCCATTGTCAGGATACCAATGCCATGCAGACAGGAATACAAAAAAACACTTTTCATCTGTCGGACACCAATACAAAATGCAAATAGGAAATCAAATGTTCTTCTCATTGCCAGAGTACCAATACAATGCAGACAGGAATATAAAAATGTTTTTCATCTCCCGAACACCAATATAAAATGCAGATAGGAAATCAAACATTCTTCCCATTGCTAGAGTACCAATACAATGATGAGATGAATAAAAAAATGTTTTTCATCTCTCGGACACCAATATAAAACAAAGACCTGAAATCAATTCATTTTTTTTTTTCAATGCCAGAATACTCAAAAATTTGCAAACCGGAAATCAATTCGTTCTTCCAATGCTATAACCCTAATACAACACAGACAACAGTAAGAGAATGAAAGGATCCAATGGGAAAGGTCATGTAATGATTGCTGGGGTTTTTATCAGTCAAGGCATAGAGAAAACCAACTAGGAGAAAAGATAATCCACACGCAGAGGTCGTTGCCAGATGGTGAAATCAACAATCAACCAGGGACAAACATCATGGGTATCCGGCTAACAGGTTTGTCCTTCGCTCATCATCCTCGCACAGAAAAGCAGGGCGTTGAGATCCATAGGTATTTTAACACTAAGGCGACAACCGTAGATCAGGCTCCTCGCCAACTACTCAAGCGAGGACTGGTGAGCTAGGCGTGAAGGCTAAACAACCACGAAGGTCACAATCAACACAACAAGGTGGTCAAGACATGAGGGAAAACGAAGGCCATGGGAGTCAACAACCATTGAGCTAGGCAAAGGAAAGTTTCAGTCACCAATTAAAAATAACATCATTTTACTTTTCCATTAAATAAGCAGATCCAAGCATAAGTCCTAATACATTCTACCATACAAAAATGAAGAGAGTGTATCATTTCCTGATCGCCCACTCCAAATGACGTCCCGCACGCTCCGTGCAACTCCTGCTCACTGACCGTTGAGACTTCACCGGTACCTCCCAGCCAATGCTAGGGGTACTCTTCTTCCCCCTTAGCCCCCCGAGCTACAAAGGGGCCACACACTCACTATACAGAGATTTCGGCTAGCTCCTAGCTCGCCTCGCAAGGCCGAGCTACCACTCCTCAACGAGCTGGGTATCCCAACTCCCACAAGTTAAGTCAATCAAGTAGATATTTCTACAACGTAACATTATGAAAACAGAAGAAGATCCTTCATCCTTCTCCTTCCTTCATTATATAGAGTTTCGAACTTCCTTTCTTTCCTAAAATCTCATTTCATTAAAGTTTTAAAAATAAATTCCTAAAAACTCCTCTCCGTACAAGTGTCCCCCATCCCCTACATTCCTCCATAATTTAATTTCTTTAATTAATTAATTATCTTTATTTCCCTCACCCACCTAGAGTTACTTCTAGAATCACTCCTAGGTGTCCCCAATTTTTCTTATAGTTTTTAATGGCTTTCCCTATTATTAAATTGCTAGTTCAGTTTAAATTAGAAAGCTCTTAAATGGTAGATACTTTTTCTAAGTTTGACTTTCCACTTTTTCCCTTATGTTCCCCTTTTTCCCTTTTTATGTTTACCTCTTTTCCTAGTTTCCTAATTTTTTAGATTTTCCCTCTTTCCCCTTTTTAATTAGAACTCAAAAATCCAGGTGTGGAAATTAACCCTTTTTCCCTTTTCTCATTTAATTAGTATTTTAAAATTATCAAAATAATAAAACCATTAATTCCTCTTTTCTTTTAAATTTTAATACAACAAATTTTTTTTTTTAATGAATAAATTAAATTTCTTATTTCCTTCGTGTTACAAGATTTAACGAAGGTCATAATTATTATTTATGTGGTTTTTATTTTTATTATTGTTATTGTTATTTTTTTATATAGAGAGATAAAATTTTACCACTAGCATAGTTTAGACTTAAACCTTAAGTTTTCGTACAAGGCGACATTTAATTAGGGAATTTGTTTTAAAAAAAATTTAACATGTTATTCGGCCTAAGGACATCTAGGTTCATTCCTCTATCATCTACAATGCGACATGTCCTTCAGGACGCACTAGGTACTCCAAGGGTGACACTCGCCTTGATCTGTTTCCCTTGCGCGACGTGCCCTTCAAGACGCACTACGTGCTCCAAGGGTGCCAGTCGCCTCTTGATTGACTTGGTAGACATCAATAACCCCCAGAGTCAATAATCCACTAGGTGAACTTGTGGGAGACTAAGGGCCTCTAAGGAATAAGGTCCCCGCCTTATTGCACACCGCTTAGAATCATCATGAGCGACTGTCGCAGTCTTCCCTCACGATATCGTGGGTCCTCTCAAACTAGGTAAATGTTAACCTACAGTTCGAGCCATGACGGGAGTACTAGTAGGCTGTGGCAAGGTTGCTATCCACACCTCTCCCTCAACATCTCTGGTAGTCATGTGTGACCTCTTTACTCCACACGTGAGTCTAGTCGACAAGCTATCATCAACTTGCATCATCAACAAATCATGTCAGAACATATCCATATCATATCATCTAATCAAATGCACTAATATCACGGTAAAACAATCAAACCCCAATGGTACACTCCCTTACTCAATCCAGATTCCAACGGGTTCCATCGATGCCTCTGCATCCTTGAGGTCAAAAATTGTGCACACTCAGTAAACCGAGTCAATAGCACCTATCTATGTCAATGCAGTAAAACAACATGTCATCAACCCATAACGCCTCATAATCAAAATCAATTGTTTTAGTAGCATAGTAATCCAAATCACTTGCGAGCAAGTGTCCTTAAATAATAAGTTCGCTCAGTGCACTAGAGCGGGATGTTACATACACCCCCTCTTGGTCTAAACTTCATCCCGAAGTTTCACAGTATAAATGATGAAATAAAGTGTATCATAGTATCGTATGTCTATCTATCAAACAAAAATGGAAACTTTTGGCGCAGATCATATGCGTCCTTCTAGGTCGTCGAGTGCAAACTATAATTGTCCCACTAGACCTTGACCTGCTCTATCGTTCGACGTCGTAGCTATCGAACACGATGATCCAAAATGTGGATCGGCTCAGCCATGAGCACCCCCTCGTCCATCACCTACAAGGAACTCATGTCAATAACATGTGTAGGATCACTAATATAATGTCTCAAAATAGATACATCAAAACAATCGTGCATGCGCCTCAAAGAATCAAGCAAGGCTAGTCGATATCCCACGTTCCCCTTTCTCTCCACAATCTCAAAAGGTCCCATGAACCTAGGAGAGAGTTTAGTTCCTTCCCAAACATTATCGAACCTTTATGCGGTTTAACCCGCAAGAAGACTTGATCACCAACCTCGTAACTACGGTCGACATAGTGTGCATCGACATAACTCTTCTGTCGATCCTCCGCTTCTTTAATCCTTTGTCTTATTGTTTTCATTTGCTCTTCCATTTCTTGGATGGCTTCTGGTCCCACCAGGACCCTATTCTCAAGCCGATCCCAACTCAAAGGTGTCTGACACGATCACCCGTAAATAAAATCGAAAGGCGCCATCTTAATGGTGCTCTGGTAATTGTTGTTGTAAGCGAACTCCACTAGTGGAAAGAATTCTTCCCAATTATTTTGTTGGTCCATCACGTACATGCGCAACATGTCCTCCAAGGTTTGGTTCATTCATTCGGTCTTTCCATTAGTCTCTGGGTGATATGCAGTACTATAGTTAATTTGGGTTCCCAAGGCCTCTTGGAAAATTGTCCAAAATCA
Organism: Picea sitchensis; assembly: GCA_010110895.2. Lineage (NCBI taxonomy): Eukaryota > Viridiplantae > Streptophyta > Pinopsida > Pinales > Pinaceae > Picea > Picea sitchensis. Next base: position 37,781 of record SNQJ01S0054748.1, read on the forward strand.
TCCAATAAACACTGATCCTTGATTGAATATAATCCTCTTAGGCACGCCATGCAGCCTCACAGTCACACTAATGAAAACTCTAGCTATTTCAGGTGCCTGATACATCGTATGCACAGGAATAAAGTGAGCACTCTTCATCAAAGTGTCTACTACTATGAAAATCGAGTCATGTCTCCTTGCCGTCAGTGGCAATCCAACAATAAAATCCATCGAAATAACCTCCCATTTTGATTCTGAAATAGCGTGCGGTTGTAGTAATCCTATTGGGTGTCTGTGTTTAGCCTTTACCTATTGACATTCTAGACATTTGGCCACATAGTTGAATATGTTGGCCTTCATTCCCTTCCAGAAGAATAAGGGTTTAAGGTCTGCCCTCATCTTCGTGACTTCTGGGTGAGCCATGTAAACTACTCTATGAGCCTCTCTCAATATCAACATCCTCAACTAGTTATTCGATGGTACGTAGATCCGATTTTTAAACCTCAATAATCCATTGCTATCAAATGAAAATACCTCAAATCGTGGTACCTTCATTGTTCTTTGTTCGATAAAACCCTCGACCTCTTTGTACCAGTCATCATTACGCTGTAAAGTTAGAATCTTTTCATGCAAATTCGTTTGAAGAGGCAACACCGAAAAGATGTGTGGTCTCCGAATCAATGCATCCACCACTCGATTCACTATTCATTTTATGTAAGTAATCTCAAATTCGTACTCACTAAGCAATTACGACCAACGTTGTTGTCACACGTTCAGGTTGCTTTGCGTAAATATGTGTTGTAGTCCACAATGGTCAATCTTTAGTTCAAATTTTTGTTCAACAAGATAGTGTCTCCAAACCTTCAAGGCATATAAGATGGCTAACAACTCCAAATCATGCATTGCGTAGTTCTCCTCATGCCTTCTGAGTTTCCTCGATATGTAAGTGATCACTCATTCATCTTGCATGAAGAATCCACCTAAGCCTTCCTTGGATGCGTCAATGCATACCAAGAAGTCCGCGTCCATGTTAGGTACCTTTAGTATCGGTGTTGTTGTCAACAACTCCTTGAGCCTCCAAAATGCTTCCATGCATTTCTTGGTCCAGACAAATTTCTTGTTTTTCTTCTGCAATTCCATGGTCGGATTTGCTATCTTCAAAAACCCCTCGACGAACCGTCAATAGTATCATGCTAAACCCATGAATCTACGCACTTCTGGGACATTCGTCGGTGCAGGCCATTCCATAATGGCCTCGACCTTCATTGGATCCATAGCGATACCTTCACCGAAGATGACGTTCCCTAAGTAGTGGATCTTTGATTGATAAAATGAGCATTTGGATAACTTCCCATACAATTTGTTCTCTCACAGACACTGTAGTACCAAGCGCAAGTGCTCGTCATGCTCCTCCATCATCCGAGAGTAAATCAAAATATCGTCAATGAATACTTGGATGAACTTGTCCAAGTACTCATAGAAAACCCCGTTCATCAATCTCATAAATACCCCTGGGGCGTTTGTTAGTCCAAACAGTAAAATAGTAAACTCGTAATGTACAAACCTCATCTTAAAGGTGGTCTTAGAGATGTCATCTTCCTTAATCCATAACTGGTGATACCCCGATCGCAAATCTATCTTTGAGAACACCGTCATGCCCTTCATTTGATCAAATATATCATCAATCCTTAGCAATGGATATTGATTCTTGATCGTGGCCTTGTTCAATTGACGATAGTCAATGCAGAGCCTCCACGACCCATCCTTCTTTCGAATGAAAATAATAGGTGCACCCCACGGTGACACACTTGGACGTATCAGTCCCAGGTCCAACAATTATTTTAGTTTCATTCTTAACTCTTGTAATTCCGGGGTCGACATACGATAAGGATTTCTCACTATCAGTTCAGTTCCCGGTTTTAGGTCTATAATGAACTCCAATTCCCTGTCCGGCGACATCCTAGGTAACTCCTCCGGAAATACGTCCGAAAACTCTCTCACCACCGAAAGGTGTTCTAAACCTCCCATTAATCCCTTCTCATTTAATAGAAGGATCGCATAAAGATTGCACCCCTTGCACATGCTCTTTCGTAGCTGTAAGGAAGAGATGAACCTCAGGGAAACTCCCTGGTTCCATCCTACAATCACACGTCTCTCTCCCTCGTCATCGACCAAGCTCAACCATTTTGTCTTACAGTTGAGTATCGCCTCATGTGATTCCAACCAGTCCATACTGATTACGACATCATAAGATCCTAAGATCATGACGTACAGGTTGGTCCTTGTGAAAAACTCTCCTAGGTTAAGGATACAGCCCGTAACCTTTCCTCCAACCTTCTGTTTGTCTCCCGAAGCCATCTCTATGAAGCTAAACTCATCATGTTCAACTGACTTTACCTTAATACTTTTTAGTGTTGCACAAAAAATGAAACTCTTGGTAGCACCGTGATCTATCAAAATACCAAGGGTCTAGTCAATGACTGTACCTGTCGTCTCGAGCACAGTCGACTGATGCTATGCCTGACAGTTATTCATTGCTGCATGAATCTAATGGGCCTTGCCCATATCTCCCACGGTAGTGGGTCTGGCTAATCCGGATGATCTAGTCCTCTCCACCAGGCAATCGCACTGGTAATGTGTCTTCCCACATGTCCAACACCCCTTCTTCGGCCCAATAGTCCTAGTACCTGAAGTAGAAGATGACGACCCACTGGCCTAGAATTATGGTCTGTTCTACTGAACAGGCCTAAACTATTGCTACTGCGGTCGACATTGCTACTGATGATGTGGTCCCCGATAATTTTTCCGCTACTGAGGCGTCAGTCGCCGAGGTGTAGTGAACGTGGGTCCCCTCTGGAAGCCATGATATCCCGGTGTATCTTTGGATGGTGTCTGATGTTGTTGTGCTCCATATGACACCTGCCCTGCTGGTCTCACTGGAGTCCTAGTCTGACCCCCACTAATAAGCTCCTCCTCTACTGTGAGGGCCTTTTGGACGACATCATGCAAGGTTTGAGGCATCAAAACCCTGACCTTTGCACGTATGCTACCATTAAGGCCAAACATGAACCTGTGACCTTAAGTTTCTCAGTGTTAAGGTGCAAAGAATACCAGAGAAGCTCCATAAAATGGGCCTTGTACTCGGGCACCGTACGACCACTCTGTCATAAGGTGTTGAACTCGTTGCGCTGACGCTCAATGAATTCCTCTAAAAGGTATTGCTCTAAGAACTGTTCCTTGAACAGTTCCCATGACACGTCTTCGATGGCCATGTTCAGCTACGGTAGGAACATCTTCCACCATAGAAGAGTGCTTCCTTTCAGTTGGAAGACCGCCATGTGGACCTTCATGTTGGAGGTATATCGCAAAGTGCAAAGCACATCGCCATGTTCTCCAACCATGCCTCGGGGGTTGCATCGTCCGGGGCACCAAAGAACTTAGGAAATTTGACCTTATCAAGTTCACGGTGAATTCTACCAGTACCGACTGGAGTGCGCGGTGGAACCTCAATGGGTGCCAGCGCCTTGGCCTCATCTCTGTCCAAAGAACTGATCAGTGCCTCAAACATGCGCTGAAAAATATCTCATCATTCTGACCACATCACCAATTACTGTCTTCTCCTGTCCAACAACCTACTCATCTCCCTAGGGGTTAGATCCCTCAGGCATGGATGCTACTAGAGGCATCGTGCCTCCTCCTCTAGCACCCCATTGTCTGCCTTCGTGGCGTCCTCTGACCATGATTACCTGCACGAATACAAGTCAACTCAATTAGTAACATTATAATCAAATCATATCAATGAAATCCGTAGTGATCGCAAGTCACCGGTTGAACCCGCTCTGATACCACATGTAACATCCCCATCTTGTATGACTCCTATGATGTAGAACCGGTAAAAGCACCCTTAAATTTTGTATTTTTTACTTTTATTTTTTTGGTGTGTGTGTGTGTGTAGGAAGGTAATAATGACATTATACTCAACATCACAACACGATGATGACACAACGCATGCAACTCATGCAACAACAACATAATGTCCTAAGATAAAAGCAAATCAAGCACATGGAAGCAATGTACAACATTCAACCAACGAAAAATAAGAATGACTACCCGCTCGTCCTACCCTGCAATGGTTAGGACCTCCAAGACACATAAGCAACGCTCAAGCCCAGGTTCCCATCGATTTTGACCATTTAAGGTCTCAGGGCTGGCGAATGTTCTGAGGAACAAGGAGGTGTCTACATATTTCCTGACACAAGTAGACCAAGCCTACTAATCTAAGGGCAATCATCCTAACAACCCAAAATTAATTACACAAGTAACTAGAATCCTTACAGTGAAAAAAACCAATCACATTGAACATTTACTAAACCACGTACAAACATTAATTAATATTAAACAAAAACCATTAATAAAGGTTAAAAGGTCATTATCTATGACTTAAATTTGCATTAATTGCAGATCAATTAACCAGTCTGAATTCCATTAGTCAACGAGTTACCCACCGAACTTAACATGAATTACGCCTCAAATTTAGCTAGTCTGGGTTACCAATAACGCGATATCTATAAATCCAACTAACCATAAACTTGAATAACAACATTAACATTCTTAAAGTGGAATGCTGCCTATAGCACTTATGAACAATTAAACCTCAACATTAGTCTAGATATAATGACTGAACTAACCACACTAGCTGTTTATTATCATTGAGGAGGAAACTGCCATCTAATAACATTGTTGTAGAAAATCAACAAGGTAATTACATATCTATTACATAACAATTTATTACAACAGTTAACAAGGCATTTAACATAATGATTAACATAATCAATTAATTGAGTAATAACAGGGTAGTTTGCATGACTATTTTCATAACAAGTATTATCACACTAAAAAGGCGATTATCATGTTAATTAACATAACAATTAATATAATAGTAGCAAGGCAATTTATATGACGGTTAACATAACGATTAATAACGAAAAAACAAGGCAATTTACATAACTGTTAACCATTTAACTTGCTGTGACATTTAATCAACAAGTAGGAATCTGCTGACCATTCAGAGTGCTGTAGCAATTGTTCTGACATTTAGTAAGGCAATTAATATAGCATTTAACATTGCAATTAAGAAGCCAATTAATTGTAGCAATGGTTCTGGTAAATTTGTGGTCATTCCAGCAAGTTCAGTCAACATTCTAAAGGAAAAAAGCAAGGGTAATTACAGCAAACTCTGGCAACATTCTAAAGGAAAAATCATGGGTATTTAAACATCAATCAAAGTCAACTTTTAAAGGCAATAATCATGGGCATTAAACAATGGTCTCAAAGAAGTTTTGAATGGCAAACTGTAAGCATTTAAACAACGATCTCAAACATGCTTTGAATGGTAAAATCGTGAGCATTAAACAACGATCTCAGACATGTTTGAATGGTAAAATCATGAGCATTAAACAATGGTCTCAGACATGTTTTGAATGGTAAAATTGTGAGCATTAAACAATGGTCTCAAACATGTTTTGAATGGAAAAATGTGAGCATTTAAACAACGATCTCATACATGTTTTGAATAGTAAAATCGTGATTATTAAACAATGGTCTCAGTCACGTTTTGAATGGAAATTCGTGAGCATTTAACCACAATCTTAGCCACGTTTTGAATGGAAAAATTGTGGGTAATTAATCAGCTATCACAGTCTCATTTTAAAAGGGAAAAACATGTACATGGACACACCATAAGGGCATTTATGGCTATTCATAATTAAAATATGCAGAATGATGTGCCCAAATGCACCAGAAGGAACTCCATGTTGCCAACATCATTTAAAAGGGGAAAACGCTGGCAAAATGTAGACATGGATATGAATTCGTTTTCCATTGCCAGGATACCAATGCCATGTAGATAGGAATACGAAAAAATGTTTATCATCTTCCAGACACCAATATAAAATGCAGATAGGAAATCAAACGTTCTTCCCATTGCCAAAGTACCAATACAATGCAGACAGGATTACAAAAACGTTTTTCATCTCCCGGACACCAATACAAAATGAAAATAGGAAATAAAAAATTCTTCCCATTGGCAAAGTACCAATACAATGCAGACAGGAATACAAAAACGTTTTTCATCTCCCAGACACCAATATAAAACGCAGACCTGAAATCAATTCGTTTTTTTTTTTTTTTTCAATGCCAGAATACTGAAAATTTTGCAGAACATAAATCAATTTGTGCTTCCAATGCTATAACCTCAATACAGTGCAAACAACAGTAAGAGAACACAAGGATTTGATGGGAAAGGTCATGGAATTATTACCGGGGTTTTTATTAGTCAAGGCGTAGAGAAAACTAACCAGGACACAAGATAATCTACACGCAGAGGTCGTTGCCAGATGGCAGAATCAACAATCAGCCAGGGACAAACATCAAGGGTATCCAACTAACAGGTTCATCCTTCGCTCATCATCCTCGCATAAAAAAGAAGGGTGTTGAGATCCATAGGTTTTTTAACGCTAAGGCGACGACCATAGATCAGGCTCGTGGCTGACTGCTCAGGCGAGGACTGGTGAGTTAGGGATGAAGGCTAAACAACCATGAAGGTCACAATCAACACAACAAGGTGGTCAATACATGTGGGAAAACGAAGGCCACATGAGTCAACAACCATTGAGCTAGGCTAAGGAAAGTTTCAGTCAACAATTAAGAAA
>SNQJ01S0054748.1:62938-100783 GCA_010110895.2 Picea sitchensis
ATATATATATATATATATATATTTGATATTTTTGGAATTCAAAATATCAATTTATTGTCTCATATTTGATTTCTCAAAAGGTTAATTTATGTTTTACAATATTGTTTTATGTTGTTTTATAGGATTTGTTCAATGAGAGTTTCACTATGAAGCTTATAAGACTTTTTTCTTATTTTAGTAATATTGATTTTCTTTTTTAACCTAGCTATATAACATAAATATGGTTTTCATATTCTAACTTTTGTCTTTATAGGACATTAATTTTGTGGTTTTTTCATTTCTTCATTGCACCACTATTTATGGTTCATAAATGGTAGGCTTGTGGCGTTTCCATTTCACCAATAGAGTTCTCTATGAAATTAAAATGATGAGAATCTCTATCTTTACTATGTCAATGTTGAAATAAAATTTCTCTATTGTTAATATGTTAAACACCATTATTAATGTGATGCAGGAGCATCACCAACTTCATCCAGCGAGCCAGCGCGATGGTGGGAGACAGCTGGATAAGCCAACATGAAATTTTGAAAACACTTTGGGAATTGTTGCACAAGTCTTTAATGAAGCCATTTATGAAGGCGCATATGTATATTGTATTGGACCTTGAGCCTTTAAGCTCTCATCCTTTGGTAGATAGTCAGTATTTAATAGATTTAATGCTGGTAGATAGGATTTTAAGTCTAGATTTGATAGATTTAGAGTCTAAGAGGGAAAACAGATATAAAGACCCTCATTGTATCATTGTAACATTATTCAGATATTGGAAAACAGGAGCAAGAAGAGAAGAGCATGTAGAGAATTGTATGAAGAACGCCCATGTATAGATATTGAATTAATAGAAGAAAGTTTTAATTCAATTTCATGGTTTGTGTTGTTTCTCTGTGTATTGATATTATGCTCATGGATGTTTTGCTTCCTGTCACACATTGCTTTTATATGCTGTGTATGTGATTTCATGGTTGAATTGAAGTCTGAAGGGGAGAAGGAATTAGTTTCAATTATTTCTCTATTTTGAGCCAGAGGATTCCTGCAAGGAGTGCAATCAAATTTGTCCGCAAGGAGTGCGTTGACAGAAGGGTTCAATTAGAGAAAGATTTTGTTCTCATTTCTTCGAAGGTGCAGTTAGGCACAGTGTCATGCAAGGAGTGCGCAGGCCAAGGAAAAGCCTCAGGGTGGAGAACCTGAGCAAAGTTCTGAAAGATTTCTGCTACAGGAGTGCACAGGGTAAAGTGACTTCAACACTCAGTCGAGGTTGAAGGGTTGCCGCAAAGAGTGCGTGCAAGAAGTTCTCAGAAGGGGTTGAGAAATCGGGAATAAGATCAGGAGGAGTAGACCTTCGAATCCACCGAAGGATAAGTGCAGGGAAGCTTCTATTGGAAGTCTGAAGGAAGGATCGTAGGTTGGCAAGCAGGAGCCAAGTCTTTGTGAAAGAAGCACTTGATTCATCGTGCATAAATCATCCAAGGAAGGATAGACAGTTGAAATTCTTCGAAAAGATTTTGCGAAGTCCCGAGGGTCATAGGATCTTGCGGAGGTGCAAGGGGTTTACGACAATAGCGTCCAAGGGTTTGAAACTCAGGAGGGAGCAGAGCCATCGATTCAAGGCATAAAAAACCATTGGATATGCACGTGACATCGCATATCGGGTAATCATGAGTTGAAGTTCCAAGAGATTGCAACAAAGATCACGATGTCACGAGTAGTGATATCCCGATAGGATCAGAACCATTCGTTGTGGAGGACGTGTGTCAAGAGATCTCGAGGAGCCGGGGCTCGACACCTTGGAGTTTCCGGAGGTAAGAAATTCTTGCATATTGAAATCGCGATATGTGATATCCCAATAGAAGGGTCGTGTGGGCCACACCCGGAGTTAGTGGGAAACAGGCGGTGGAATATCGGGGATCGGGAAAAGGGAAGTCCCGAGTCCTTCGACATCAGGATTCACGATCCCGCGAATCCCAAAACCCCGACGGATTCGATGGAAGGTGGAAGAGTCTATCCACACATGTTCCTCATAGCATCGGTACATCAGGGTTTGGAGAATCATGAGGCATAAGGTACGCGAACATAGAATTCACGAAATCGTGAATTTCAATTTCCCAACCGTTAAGGGAGATCATTGAAGAGTCAATGTGGGTGACAAATTCTTGATAGGGAATTAGAAGATCATTTCAGCTCTTCGGGCCAAAGGAAGAGAAGGTCCTGAGGGAGCGGACGTGCCCTGGGGTGCGGGTTTGCGTCAAGAGTGGTATCAGAGCGGGATTAACTCTTTGTTTTCTGTAGCAGGGAGAGAGAAAATTCACCATGCCACCTAGAAGAGAAACACAATCACCCAACCCAGAAGACAGGGAGGTGTGAAGAAGAGGCAGACCGACAGGAAATCCAGAAATGGAGAGATAGATGAGAGATCTTCGAGCAAGACTTGAGGAGATGGAAACAACCTAGAGATGCACAGTTAGTGCAGGGGATCTTAGTGATTCCAAGGATGAAATTGAGGCTGAAAATGAGGAGGAGGTTGTAGCTGAAGATGCATCAATTGAACGGTTGATAAAAGCTATCACCAGAATGGGTACGAAGGCTAAAATGGACATTCCAGTTTACGAGGGAATCCTGGATGCAGAAGAGCTATTGGATTGGATTAGAGCTCTTGATACCTTCTTTGATTATGAAGATATCGAAGAGGATAAGAAGGTCAGACGTGCTTTCACTCACCTAAAAGGACATGCAGCATTGTGGTGGGATGAGCTACAAGCTTACAGACGCTGCAAAGGCAAGCATAAGATCAAGTGTTGGGATCGAATGATTGCGAAGATGAAAATGAAGTTCATCCCAAGGGACTACCAAATTACTCTGTTCAGGAGAATGCAAAACCTGAGATAGAAGCTGATGACAGTGAAGGAGTATACTGAGGAATTCTACAAGCTGAACATCAGAGTAGGTCATCGGGAGAGTGATGCTGAGAAGGTTTCCAGATATCTAAATGGTCTGAGGTATGACATTCAGGATGAACTGAGCATGGTTACCATCAGGATGGTGGAGGATGCTTAACAGATGGCTATGAAAGTAGAGGAGAAGCTGAGCCGTAAGAAAGTTCAGTGAGGGCAAGGCATAATTCAGCCTATTAGCAAGACAGTTGCCCAGGAGAAATTCTAGAAACCCAAGGAGGAATGGAAGAAACCTTAGGGTAGAGTAGAAAGGGGTGGGACCTCACAGAAAGGACCATACATTGAACAGAGAGGGCAACATAATGAGCAAAAGTGAGATTATGTTGATGCAAACACTTTTCCTCGTACCAGAGGTAGAGGAAGCGGCCGAGGTGGAGTAATCACATGTTTCACATGTGGAAAGAATGGACACAGGTCATTTGAGTGTCCAGAGAAAAAGAAGGACATCGAAGAAGCTCACATCACAGAAGCGCAGAGGTGAGATGTTGAGTCTGAAGATATAGAAGGTGGAAGGTCGCTGATGATGCGTAAAGCTCTCTTGACACCTAGAAAAGAGGTGGAAGACTCAGCTTAGAGGACCAAACTGTTCAGGACAGCTTGCAAGACCAAGGATTGGGTATGCAAGGTTATTGTGGACAGCGGTAGCACATATAATCTCGTTTCGACCGAGATGGTAGAGAAGTTAGAGCTGGAGACGACTGATCACCTGAGTCCATACAAAGTTTCATGGCTACAGAAGGGACATCAGGTGAGTGTCACTAAACAATGTTTAGTTGAATTCAAGATAGGTGGATATAATGATAGAGTACTCTGTGATGTTATTCCTATGGATGTATGTCATTTATTGCTGGGTAGACCATGGAAATATGACAGAAATGTGGTTCATGATGGGAGAATGAACACATATACCCTGGAGAAGGATGGGAGGACACACAGGTTGCTTCTGATAAAGGATAAGGAGGTGAAACCGGAAGTAAGAAACACAATACTTCTCATGAGTGGGAAGTAACTTCTTACAGAGATGGAGAAGAAAGAAGATCCACAATTATTTGTGGTCAGAAAGCCGAGGATTGTTCTGACTAGCACAAGAGTGGATGATCTACCAGATGAGATTCAGGAACTACTGGAAGAGTTCGTTGATATCGTGGTGGATGAATTACCTCGTTCGTTTCCACCAATGAAAAGTGTGAGTCATCATATAGACCTCATACCAGGAGCTAGTTTTCCAAACAAAGTTGCGTATAGGTTGACGCCCCAAGAAAATGAGGAGGTTATGAGGCAGGTGCAGGAACTACTGGATAAAGGACTGGTCAGGGAAAGTTGAAGCCTGTGTTCTATTCCGACAGTACTTAGTCCAAAGAAGGATAAAGGCTGGAGAATGTGTACCGACTCAAGAGAGATCAACAAGATAACCATCAGGTACAGGTTCCCACTGCCGAGAATGGATGATCTGATGGATTGCCTGTGTGGGGCAAAGTATTTTTCAAAGATTGATTTGAAGAGCAGATATCATCATATTCGCATGAGAGAAGGCGATGAGTGGAAGACAACCTTCAAAACAAAAAAAGGACTGTATGAATGGCTAGTCATGTCGTTTGGCTTGACGAATGCACCAAGTACTTTTATGAGGTTGATGAATGAAGTCCTGAGGGAATTCATTGAGAAGTTTGTTGTCGTATATCTGGATGATATACTGATTTTCAGCAAGACAAAGGTTGAACATCTGAAGCATTTGGCCATTGTGATGAGGAAGCTACAGCAGGAGAAGTTGTTGGTCAACATGAAGAAGTGCTCATTCATGAAGACAAAACTCATTTATTTGGGTTTTGTTATTTTGGAAAATGAATTGAGGATGGATCCAGATAAGGTAGAAGTGATTAAAATTTGTCCATCACCGAGAAATGTATTCGAGGTGAGAATTTTTCATGGTTTGGATAGTTTCTACCGGAAGTTCATCAGGAATTTCAGTGGAATTAGCGCAGCGATGATGGACACAGTCAAGAAGCGACATAAGTATTTTCATTGGATAGCAGAGGTGGAGAAGAGCTTCAATCTGTTGAAGCGGACGATCACGGAACAACCGGTGTTGGTGTTGCCGGATTTCCACAAGACATTTAAGGTGAAATGTGATGCAAGTCGGTATGCCATAGGAGCGGTCTTGAGTCAGAAAGACAGACCAATTGCATATTTCAGCGAGAAGCTAGATGAAGCAAAACTGAAATGGATGTTTTGCTTTTTGTCACACATTTCTTTTATATGCTGTGTATGTGATTTCATGGTTGAATTGAAGTCTGAAGGGGAGAAGGAATTAGTTTCAATTGTTTCTCTATTTTGAGCCAGAGGATTCCTTCAAGGAGTGCAGTCGAATTTGTCTGCAAGGAGTGCGTTGAAAGAAGGGTTCAATTAGAGAAATCTTTTGTTCTCATTTTTTCGAAGGTGCAGTTAGGCACAGTGTCATGCAAGGAGTGCGTAGGCCAAGAAAAAGCCTCCTGGTGGTGAACCTGAGCAAAGTTCTGAAATATTTCTGCTGCAGAAGTGCACAGGGTAGAGCGACTTCAACACTTAGTCGAGGTTGAAGGGTTGCCACAAAGATTGTGCGCAAGAAGTTCTCAGAAGGGCTTGAGAAATCGGGAATAAGCTCAGGAGGAGTAGACCTTTGAATCCACTGAAGGATAAGTGTAGGGAAGCTTATATTGGAAGTTTGAAGGAAGCATCGTAGGTTGGCAAGTAGGAGCCAAGTCTTTGTGAAAGAAGCACTTGATTCATCGTGCAGAAATCATCCAAGGAAGGATAGATGGTCGAAATCCTTCGAGAAGATTTCGTGAAGTCCCGAGGGTCATAGGATCTTACGGAGGTGCAAGGGGTTTATGGAAATAGCGTCCGAGGGTTTGAAACTCAGGAGGGAGCAGATCCATCGATCTGAGGCAGAAGCAACCATTGGATCTGCACGTGACATCACATATTGGGTAATCGTGAGTTGAAGTTCCAAGAGATTGCAACAAAGATCGCGATGTCACAAGTAGCGATATCCTGATAGGATCATAACCGTTCATTGTAGAGGACGCGTGTCAGGAGATCCCGAGGAGTCGAGGCTTGGCATATCAGAGTTTCCAGAGGTAAGAAATTCTTGCATATTGAAATTGTGATACACGATATCCCGACGGAAGGGTCGTGTGGGCCACACCCAAATTTAGTGGGAAACAGGTGGTGGAATATCGAGGATCGGGAAAAGGGAAGTCCTGAGTCCTTCGACATCAGGATTCACGATCCCGCAAATCTTGAAACCCCGACAGATTCGACGGAAGGTGGAAGAGTCTATCCATACGTGTGCCTTGGAGAATAGGTACATCAGGGTTTGAAGAATCGTGAGGCATAAGGTACGCGAACATAGAATTCACGAAATCATGAATTCCGATTTCCCGACCGTTAAGGGAGATCATTGAAGAGTTATTGTGGGTGAAGAATTCTCGATAGGGAATTAGAAGAGCATTTCATCTCTTCGGGCTGAAGGAAGAGAAGGTCCTGAGGGAGAAGACGTGCCCTGGGGTGCACGTTTGCATCAAGAGTGGTATCAGAGCGGGATTAACTCTTTGTTTTCTGTAGCAGGGAGAGAGAAAATTCACCATACCGCCCAGAAGAGAAAGACAATCACCCAACCCAGAAGATAGGGAGGTGTGAAGAAGAGGCAGACTGGCAGGAAATCCAAAAATGGAGAGACAGATGAGAGATATTTGAGCAAGACTCGAGGAGATGGAAACAACCCAGAGACACACAGTTAGTGCAGGGGATCTTAGTGATTCCGAGGATGAAATTAAGGCTGAACGCGAGGAGGAGGTTGCAACTGAAGATGCATCAATTGAAAGGTTGATAAAATCTATCACCAGAATGGGTGCGAAGGCAAAAATGGACATTCCAGTTTACGAGGGAAACTTGGATGCAGAAGAGATATTGGATTGGATTAGATCTCTTGATACCTAATTTGATTATGAAGATATAGAAGAGGATAAGAAGGTCAGACATGTTGTCACACACCTGAAAGGGCATGCAGCATTGTGGTGGGACGAGCTACAAGATGACAGACGCTGCAAAGGCAAGCAGAAGATCAAGAGTTGGGATCAAATGATTGCGAAGATGAAAGCAAAGTTCATCTCAAGGGACTACCAAATTACTCTGTTCAGGAGAATGCAGAACCTTAGACATAAGATGATGATGGTGAAGGAGTATACTGAGGAATTCTACAAGATGAACATCAGAGCAGGTAATAGGGAGAGAGATGATGAGAAGGTTGCCAGATATATAAATGGTCTAAGGTATGACATTCAGGATGAACTGAGCATGGTTACCATCATGACGATGGAGGATGCTTACCAGATGGCTCTGAAAGCAGAAGAGAATTTGAGACGTAAGAAAGGTCAGCGAGGGCAAGGAAGAAGTCATCCTATTGGCAAGACAGTTGCCCAGGAGAAATTCCAGAAGCCCAAGGAGGAATGGAAGAAACCTCAGGGTAGAGTAGAAAGGGGTGGGACCTCACAAAAAGGACCATACATTGAACAGAGAGGGCAACATAATGAGAAAAAGGGAGATTATGCTGATGCAAACACTTTTCCTCATACTAGAGGTAGAGGAAGAGGCTGAGGTGGAGTAATCACATGTTTCACATGTGGAAAGAATGGACATAGGTCATTTGAGTGTCCATAGAAAAAGAAGGACATCGGAGAAGCTCACATCGCAGAAGCGTAGAGGCGAGATGTTGAGTCTGAAGATACAGAAGGCGGAAGGTCACTGATGATGCGTAAAGCTCTCTTGACACCTGGGAAAGAGGTGGAGGACTCATCTCAGAGGACCAGACTGTTCAAGACAGCTTGCAAGACCAAGGATTGGGTATGCAAGGTTATTGTGGACAGTGGTAGCATAGATAATCTCATTTCGACCGAGATGGTAGAGAAGTTAGAGCTGGAGATGACTGATCACCCGAGTCCATACAAAGTTTCATGGCTATAGAAGGGACATCAGGTGAGTGTCACTAAACAGTGTTTAGTTGAATTCAATATAGGTGGATATAATGATAGAGTACTCTTTGATGTTATTCCTATGGATGTATGTCATTTATTGCTGGGTAGAGCATGGCAATATCACATAAATGTGGTTCATGATGGGAGAATGAACACATATACCCTGGAGAAGGATGGGAGGACACACAGGTTGCTTCTGATAAAGGATAAGGAGGTGAAACCGGAAGTAAGAAACATAATACTTCTCATGAGTGGGAAGGAACTTCTTACAGAGATGGAGAAGAAAGAATATCCTTAATTCTTTGTGGTTAGAAAGCCTAGGATTGTTCTGACTAGCACAAGAGTGGATGATCTACCAGATGAGATTCAGGAACTACTAGAAGAGTTTGTTGATATCGTGGTGGACTAATTACCTCGTTTGTTGCCACCAACGAGAAGTGTGAGTCATCATATAGACCTCATACGAGGAGATAGTTTTTCCAAACAAAGCCGCGTATAGGTTGACACCCCAAGAAAATGAGGAGGTTAAGAGGCAGGTGCAGGAACTGCTGGATAAAGGATTGGTCAGGGAAATTTTAAGCCCGTGTGTTGTTCCGACAGTACTTAGTCCAAAGAAGGATGGAGGCTAGAGAATGTGTACCGACTTAAGAGAGATCAACAAGATAACCATCAGGTACAGGTTCCCACTGCCGAGAATGGATGATCTGATGGATTTCCTGAGTGGGGCAAAGTATTTTTCAAAGATTGATTTGAAGAGAGGATATCATCAGATTCACATGAGAGAAGGCGATGAGTGGAAGACAACCTTCAAAACAAACGAAGGACTGTATGAATGGCTAGTCATGATTTTTGGCTTGACAAATGCACCAAGTACTTTGATGAGGTTGATGAATGAAGTCTTGAGGGAATTCATCGAAAAGTTTGTTGTCGTATATCTGGATGATATACTGATTTTCAGCAAGACAAAGGATGAACATCTGAAGCATTTGGCCATTGTGATGAGGAAGCTACAGCAGGAGAAGCTATTGGTCAACATGAAGAAGTGCTCATTCATGAATATAGAACTCATTTATTTGGGTTTTGTTATTTCAGCAAATGAATTGAGGATGGATCCGGATAAGGTAGAAGTGATTAAAAATTGGCCATCACCGAGAAATGTATTCGAGGTGAGAAGTTTCATGGTTTGGCTAGTTTCTACTGGAAGTTCATCAGGAATTTCAGTGGAATTAGTGCAACGATGATGGACACATTCAAGAAGCGACATAAGTCTTTTCATTGGACAACAGAGGCAGAGAAGAGCTTCAATCTGTTGAATCAGACGATCACGGAACAACCGGTGTTGGTGTTGCTGAATTTCCACAAGACATTTCAGGTGAAATGTGATGCAAGTGGGTATGCCATAGGAGCGGTCTTGAGTCAGGAAGACAGACCAGTTGCATATTTCAGTGAGAATATGGATGAAGAAAAACTGAAATACTCCACGTATGATAAATAATTCTATGCTATCATACAGGCATTGAAGAAGTGGAGGCATTACTTGATCCCGAAAGAATTTGTATTGTACAGTGATAATCATGCATTGCAGTTTGTGACTCAACAGGAGAAGTTGAATCAGAAACATGCAAAATGGGTAGAGTATATGCATAATTTCACATTTGTGACTAAACATATTTCGGGTACTGCTAACAAAGTGGCTAATGCTTTGAACAAAAAATGTTTGTTGTTGCAGGAGTTCCGAGTCAAGACATTGGGTTTTGAAAATCTCAGGGACATGTATGCAGGAGATGAATATTTTGGAGAAGCATATGAAGTAGCTGAGAATCCAGTTCTCAAAGATAGAAGCCCTTGGATGGATTATATGATCCAGGAAGAATTTTTGTTCAGAGGAAATCAACTGTGCATTCCGAATTGCTCCATGAGGGAGAACTTATTGAAAGAGAAACACAACGGTGGATTAGCAGGACACTTTGGCCATGAAAAAACATTCGCAAAGCTGAATGAGTCATATTTTTGGCCGGATATGCGAGCGGATGTCAAAATATTTTTTGAGAAATGTAGAGTTTTCCAGCATTCGAAAGGAAGGAAGCAGAATGCAGGGTTTTATCAGCCATTGCCCATACCAGAAAGACCATGGGAGGCGATTAGCATGGATTTTGTATTGGGTTTGCTGAGGAAACAAAGAGGATTTGATTCTGTCTTTGTGGTAGTGGATAGGTTTTCAAATATGGCACATTTTATTCCATGCCAGAAGACCAGCAATGCGACTCACATCGTGAATTTGTTTTTCAAGGAGGTCATTCGACTCCATGGATTGCCGAAAAGTATTGTTTCGGAAAGGGATACTAAATTCATAGGTCATTTTTGGAGGACCTTATGGAAGAAGCTAGGAACTAACTTGGCGTTTAGTTCTGCTTATCATCCTCAGACAGACGGACAAATAGAAGTGATCAACAGAAGTCTAGGAGACTTGCCGAGAAGCTTGGTGACAGAGCACCATAGCAACTGGGATAACATATTGCCACACGCAGAGTTCGTGTACAACGATTCAGTGAATCGAAGTACAGGGAAGAGTCCATTTCAGGTTGTATATGGAATATATCCGAGAGGATTTTCTGAACTCAGGGAGTCAGAACCAACTGCTACTAGTAGCGCAAGTGCAGAAGAATTTGTTGAGGTGATGAAAGAACTTCACAGCAAGGTGAAGCAATGACTGGAAGATTCAAATCAGGAGTATAAGCGTAGAGTAGATCAACATTGGAGACAACTTCAGTTCAAAGTTGGTGATCTAGTTTTGGCACATTTGAGGAAGGAAAGGTTCCCAAGGGGAACATACAACAAGCTGAAAATGAAGAAAATCGGGCCATGCAAGGTCTTGAAGAAATTTGGAGAGAATGTGTATGAAATTGAATTTCCAGATGGCATCAGGATATCTCCGACATTCAATGTCTCAGACTTATACCCATATAGGGCTAGTGAAGAAGACACTAGAACTGAGGAACCAGTGATTCAGTGGGTGAAACAATTGCCAGTAGCAGAAAAGCCACAGATGCAATGCATACTGGACAAGCGAGTAGGTAAGAAAACCAGTAGAAAAGAATACTATGAGTACCTGGTCAAGTGGAAGAATCATCCAGTGGAAGATGCCAGTTGGGAGAGAAAAGAGGATATACAGAAACATGGACAAACCATGAAGGAGCTCATGGACAGGAGCCCATGAAAATTTTCAAGCCAGGGAGTATGATGCAGGAGCATCGCCAACATCATCAAGCGAGCCAGCGCGACGGTGGGAGACAGTTGGATAAGCCAACATGAAATTTTGAAAACACTTTGAGAATTGTTGCACAAGTCTTTAATGAAGCCATTTATGAAGGCACATTTGTATATTGTATTGGACCTTGAGCCTTTAAGCTCTCGTCCTTTGGTAGATAGTCGACATTTAATAGATTTAATGTTGGTAGATAGGATTTTAAGCCTAGATTTGATAGCTTCAGAGTCTAAGAGGGAAAACGGATATAGACACCCTCATTGTATCATTGTAACATTATTCAGATATTGGAAAATAGGAGCAAGAAGAGAAGATCATGCAGAGAATTGTATGAAGAATGCCCATGTACAGATATTGAATTAATAGAAGAAAGTTTTAATTCAATTTCATGGTTTGTGTTGTTTCTAGGTGTATTGATATTATGCTCATGGATGTTTTGCTTCCTGTCACACATTGCTTTTATATGTTGTGTCTGTGATTTCATGGTTGAATTGAAGTCTGAAGGGGAGAAGGAATTAGTTTCAATTGTTTCTCTATTTTGAGCCAGAAGATTCCTGTAAGGAGTGTAGTCGAATTTGTCCGCAAGGAGTGCATTGACAAAAGGGTTCAATTAGAGAAAGCTTTTGTTATCATTTCTTTGAAGGTGTAGTTAGGAACAATGACATGCAAGGAGTGCGCAGGCCAAGGAAAAGCCTCAAGGTGGTGAACTTGAGCAAAGTTCTGAAAGATTTCTGCTGCAGGAGTGCATAGGGTGGAGTGACTTCAACACTTAGTCGAGGTTGAAGGGTTACCACAAAGAGTGCATGCAAGAAGTTCTCAGAAGGGCTTGAGAAATCGGGAATAAGCTCTGGAGGAGTAGACCTTCGAATACACCGAAGGATAAGTGAAGGGAAGCTTCTATTGGAAGTCTGAAGGAAGCATCGTAGGCTAGAAAGCAGGAGCCAAGTCTTTGTGAAAGAAGCACTTGATTCATCGTGCAGAAATCATCCAAGGAAGGATAGACGGTCGAAATCCTTTGAGAAGATTTCGTGAAGTCCTGAGGGTCATAGGATCTTGCGGAGGTGCAAGGGGTTTACGACAATAGTGTCGAAGGGTTTGAAACTCAGGAGGGAGCAGAGCCATCGATCCGAGGCAAAAACAACCGTTGGATTTGCACGTGACATCGCATATCGGGTAATCGCGAGTTGAATTTCCAAGAGATTGCAACAAAGATCGCGATGGTGCGAGTAACGATATCCCGATAGGATCAGAACCATTCGTTATGGAGGACACGTGTCAGGAGATCCCGAGGAGTCGGGGCTCGACACATCGGAGTTTCCGGAGGTAAGAAATTATTGCATATTGAAATTGTGATACGCGATATCCCGACGGAAGGGTCGTGTGGGCCACACCCAAAGTTAGTGGGAAACAGGTGGTGGAATATTGAGGATTGGGAAAAGGGAAGTCCCAATTCCTTCGACATCAGGATTCATGATCCCGCGAATCCCAAAACCCCGACGGAGTCGACGGAAGGTGGAAGAGTCTATCCACACGTGTGCCTCAGAGCATCATTACGTCAGGGTTCAGAGAATAGTGAGGCATAAGGTACGCGAACATAGAATTCGTGAAATCGCGAATTTCGATTTCTCGACCGTTAAGGGAGATCATTGAAGAGTCGTTGTGGGTGAAGAATTCTCGATAGGGAATTAGAAGAGCGTTTCAGCTCTTTGGGCCGAAGGAAGAGAAGGTCCCGAGGGAGCGGACGTGCCCTGGGGTGCGCGTTTGCGTCATAATGTAAGAATATATTTGTTTTGGTTTGGTTCAATACTTGGCTTGATATATTGTGGTGGTCTAACCCATGCTCAAAGGTTTCTGCACTATGTTGATGGAAAAAAAGTGGCAAAGTTGTTAGTTTTGAACTAATGTTTTGTATATTCTCTTTTTTACAATGCATTAAATTAAGCATCAAACTCTAAAAATACTTTTCTACTATGTATTAATTTAAATGCTTCCTTTTATGTTCATTGTGGATTGTTCAAAAACACATGATAAAATTCAACATATTTCATTGTGCACTGATAAAATTCAACATAAAGCTGAACTCTTGGGCTTATCCTACTATGTATTAATTTAAATGATTCCTTTTATGTTCACTGTGGACTATTAAAAAACACAGACAAAATTCAACATATTTCATTGTGGATTGTTCTTGGGCCTATGGGGACTGATAAAATTCAACATATTTCATTTTGGACTGATAAAATTGAACATAAATATGAACTCTTGGGCCTATCCTACTATGTATTGATTTAAATGCTTTCTTTTATGTTCATTGTGGACTGTTAAAAAACACATGATAAAATTCAACATATTTCATTGTGGATTGTTCTTGGGCCTATGGGGACTGATAAAATTCAACATATTTTGTTGTGGATTGATAAAATTCAACATAAAGATGAACTCTTGGGCCTATCATACTATGTATTAATTTAAATGCTTTCTTTTATGTTCACTGTGGACTGTTCAAAAACACATGATAAAATTCAACATATTTCATTGTGGACTGATAAAATTCAACATAAAGCTGAAATCTTGGGCCTATGGGGATTATTATTACTCCTTTCCTACTTTTCCATAAAAAAATTGATGATTGCAGGAGATTCCATGGTCACTATCGACTCGATAAATTCCAAATCCAACCTGAACTTGATATATCTCAACAACTAGAAAGACAAGATCATAAGCTTAAATAATATATTTGAATCTATCAAATTTATGCATGTACATAGATAGTTCAACAAAGTAGCAGACAAGATCATAAGCTTAAATAATATATTTTAATCTATCAAATTTATGCACGTACATAGACAGTTCAACAAAGTAGCAGACGACTTCTCCAAAAAGGCACTCAAACGAAATTCTGGCTGGCTCTTTTATGAAGAAATTGTTGATGGAACTATTGTATGTACATAATATTTTTACATTTTCTAGCTTGGATATTTACAAATGTCCCTTTTTTGAATAATTTTGTATATGACACTAGATGACTTCTTGTAACTTTACTACAATGTAAAAATGTGGAAGGAAGGAAAGACTACAGATCTTTTTTTATCATCACTTTCTAGATCCATATGTAATAAAAAATTTCATTTGATTCTAATAGAATAACAATGAAATTGTTCTTTTCGCGTGAAAAAAAAAATAAAGAACTAAGAAAATTAGTGTAAAAATGGGTTAGAAGACATAGAAAGAAAGAATCACTTGAACACATGGAAGAATGAAGAAAGCAACTATACATATTACAAAGTAAGAGAGACACACAGAATGTGCTTTACACACACTTGAATTTGAACCTAGGACATTTACATGGTATTTATCATTTCGATATTTTCAAAGAGACTATAACATCCTGCTCTAGCGCACTGAGAAAACTTAGTCTTTGAGGACACTTGATCGCAAGTGATCTGGACTTTTATGATGATAAAACATTTATCCTTGATTATGATGCGTTATGATAGATGACAAGATGTTTTACTTCTTTGACATAGACAAGTGCTATTGACTCGGTTTTATTGAGTGTGCAGGGTTTTGGACCTTGAGGATGCAGAGGCATCNCCTTGAGGATGCAGAGGCATCAATGGAACCCCTTGGACTCTGGATTGAGTCAGGGAGTGTGCTATTTGGGTTGATTTATTTACTGTGATATTTCATTGATTTGATGATTGATGTGGACATGTTCTGACACGATTGTTGATGATGCAGACTGATGATAGCTTGTCGACCAGACTCACATATGGAGTAAAGGGGCCACACACGATTTCCAGAGAGGTTGAGGGAGAGGGGTGGAAAATAGCCCTGCCACAGCCTACTAGCACTCTCGTTGTGGCTCGAACTGTAGGTTAACGATTACCTAGCTCGAGAGGATCCACAATTCCATGAGGGCAGACTGGGACAGTCGCTCACGATGATTCTAAGGGGCATGCAATAAGGTGGGGGCATTATTCATTAGATCCCTTAGTCTCCCACAAGTTCACCTGGCGGAGTGTTGACTCCAGGGGTTATAGATGTCTACCAATCAGTCAAGTTGGCAAGTTTCACCCTTGGAGCACGTGGTGCATTCTGAAGGGAACATCGCACAAAAGAAGCACAAGTCAGCAAGTGGCACCCTTGGAGCATGTGGTGCATCCTAAAGGGCACATCGCGTGAAGTAAACACAAGTTAGCGAGTGGCACCCTTGGATCATGTGGTGCATCCTGAAGGGCACGTTGCGCAAAAGAAACAACCAAGGCGAGTGGAACCCTTGGAGCATGTGGTGCATCCTGAAGGACACGTCACATTGATGTTGAGGAAGGAACAAACCTAGATGGCCCTAATACATTTAACTCCTTAATAAATGCTTAAAACGACTTCCCTAAATAATTGTCGCCCAATTCAAAATCTAAACCTAAGTCTAAAACTTCTTTAGGGTAAAATTTTGTTTAGCCTTAAGAAAAAGACCCTATAAAAATAAAAACAAAGATATAAACTAAAACCCACTTAAGTAATAGTTTTAGTCTTATTAAATTTAGAGGGTAAAATGAAGAGAGGAATAATTTAATTAAAATCTGTGGCTTTAAATTGTAAAGAGGATTTAAATTATTTAACTTGTGGAAGTATAAAAAGATTTTAAATTAATAATAAAGGGAAAAGAGTAAATAACACAACTTCCATTTTGGCTCTAATAAAAAGGGGAAAGAAGGGAATAATAAGAATTAGGAAACTAAGTAATGGAGGAAACATAATAAAGGAAAGTTGAGAACTTATGGTAAAAAGCAAGGTCAACATAGTAAGGAATCTGCAATAAAGTACCTTCTAATTTGAGCTAAATTAGCAACATCCTTTTAGGGAAAGTATTTAAAACATGTAAGAGGATCTAGGAACACCTAGGAGTAAATTTAGGAGAAAATCTAGGTGGGTGAGGGAAATGAGACAATTAATAAATTTAAAGAAAATATTTATTGGAGAAAAGAGGAGGATGGACGACACTTGTGCGAAGGAGAAAATTTGGAATATTTTTATTAAAACTTAATTTAAATGTGATTGAGGGAAAGTTGGAGGTTCTAAAAAATATATAAAAGAAAGGGAAGTTGAGGAAGAAGGGGATCGACTGTTAGCGTAATGTTACGCTGCCGGAATTGTGACTTGACTGATTACTTGTGGGGAGTTGGGATTTCTCAGCTCGGATAGGAGTGGTAGCTCGGCCTTGCGAGGCGAGCTGGGAAGCTAGACATACCATCTGGATAGTGTGTGGACCCTTTGTGGCTCGAGGGGCTAAGGGGGAAGCAGAGTACCCCTAGAATTGGCTGGGAGGTATTGGTGAGGTCTCGACGGTCGGCGAGCGGGAGCGACACGGAACACGCGGATGTCATCGAGGCAGGCGATAAGGCAACGATATGTTTTTTTTTATTTGTAGAGTAGAATGCATTAAGATTATGCTAGGATCTGGAAATTGAAAGTAAGTGATTGGGTTATCTTGTTCCTCGATGGTCTCTGCGCTTAATGCGCTTCCTTGTGATTCTGCCTCGCGTTTTACTCACCTCTCAACTACAGATTAACAGCCTCGCCTTAGGATTTCATCACTGAAATTTAGTGTATTGATGGGGCTATTTTGTGTTGTAGATTTTTATGACGGACTTTATTGTCTGACCGATTCATGAAGTTATATGTTTAAATTTGACTGTAGTGGCATGGCTAAAAGTGCATTATAGTTAGAATTTAGGTGCTGAAGTTTTATGTAAAGAAAATTTTATCTTTAAAATTTTGTACTAAAATTTTATGTATCGAAGGTTTCATATTAGGAAGTATGCAATGAAATTTACGCACTGAAATTGATTAATATTGGACTGTAATCTATTTCCTGTGTAGAAAGTACAGGTCTGAATTCCGGCTGGAATGATATAGGTTTAGAAATCTTGGGTCTAAAGGATGTAATGTTCGATTGTCTGTATCACGTTATTGTGTAGGAATTGTTGACTTTCTTGAAATTGTGAGATTTTAGGACCACAAAGCGCGAGGAGAGGGATGAGGCGACTGGGTTCCAGTGTTTCAAAATTCTCCCGCAAGTTTTCACCCCAACCTTATTGAACTCCTCCAACCTCCCACTCTTCAGTTGGACATGTATGATTTTTAAAGCACGTTTTATGACAACCCCCCCACAATACACCTGTGGTGAACTTAATGGTGTTGTTGCACCTTCCCTCCAACTGCTTATCCATGAAAGGGTATATGTTGTTGATTGCAATCCTCCTCTTCATGCTGGTAGCGCATGAGATTTCTGTTGTGGTAGAGGCTGATTATGGGCCTTATCATTGCTATACGCCGCCTGTGAATGCCCGCATGTTACTGACTGTCGCCGAAGCAAACCTTCATACCGTGAATTCGCATACCCTTAACGTGGTTGTGCTCGAGCTCTGTCCTTAGGATCTCCCTTAGTGCCCCATGTGGGTGCTATCCTCTGGTTCTAGGTTGTTAATACTATTTCCCAGATGCCTGGTCGATGTTGAGGAATGCCACTGTTTTAATAGAAGCCCATCAACCTTTTGTGTGAAACGACGGACGGTACCCCTCCTCTGCAAAACGCATTGCATACGATGGCGAAGGGGTTCTCAGATGCGTTCAAGAAAATATCATTACTTCTTGGATTTTGGTAGACAACCCTTAACAATGGTCATTTGACCCCTAACCTTCCAACATGCATGCACAGCCCTTACGTTCTGGCGCCGATTGTTGCCTCTGATTTTCCCCTTTTTCTGGCCTCTTACCTGGCTCGGGCCTTCTCCCAAGTTTCCCGTTTCCAAAAGGAACCATATTCAATTTCCACACCTCTTAAATGCCATGTACTAGTTCTTAAAATGCAAGTATCTTTTCCCTTTTATTGTTAACGACAACTGGTAAAAAGATGTTGTCAGAAGGTTAATTATCCAGTGATTTTCTAAGTTGGTAGTTTTTTTATTATTATTTATTGTTTCTAAATAGTGTCGATTGTTAGAACTAGACAAAGGATAATTAAACGATAGCACTGGATTTCATTATATATTTTTATATTTTAAAGACTGACAGGTTTTTATTATTTTATATTGCTTCTAAATGATTAGCGTCGATTGTTAGCGCTGGACAAGGGATAGTTAAATGATAGCACTAGATTTCATTATATATTTTTATATTTTAAAGACTGACAGGTCTTTATTATTATATATTGTTTCTAAATGATTAGCGCAGATCGTTAGCATTGGACAAAGGATAGTTAAAATGATAGCACTAGAGTTCATTTATATATTTTTATATTTAAAGACTGAGAGGTAGCGCCCAAAAAAATATATATCTTATTAGAATGTTGAATAGACCAGGTGGCTGGTATTCGATTTGCTAGATGATAAAAATTTTCATTGAGGTTATTTAAATAGGGTGGAACGATTTATGAATGTATGGGTAACAAAAATTAATATATCACCATGGTTACTGTTGATTTAAGAACAAGATCAAAAGGGAATGGTGGATTACCTTACAGCTGTCTTGGTTTTATATTATTAGATTGGAATAGTTATGTTTTTCCTTTGATAAAGTCTTGACATTATGTATTCTGTTGAATATAATGGAATGTAATGTGTTATAACAAGATGTTAAGATAATGTAATAAGTAATGGAATGTTATTGTAAGGCATGTAAGGTAATGTTAGGTTAAGGAACTATAATATGATGAATGTAATGAATTGTAATGTCTTAGGTAATGCTAATATCCATGATAAAGTAGATGTTAATGTAGTCATCATTCGGGTAATGATATCGCAGTTTAATTATGTGGTTAACACCTAAAATGCAAGATGATAGAGAGTTTTGCAAGTCTTTGTGATAAAACAATATTATGGACATCATTTCGTAGCAATGATATTACCATTTTCACTGTTAGTGATAGCTTACCATTATATTGTTCCTTGAACTATGTACAATAAAATTTTATGACTTAATAAATGGAGGACTGAGATTAATTGGATTTACCTGATGCTAAATGTAATCGTCGGTTAATGAAATCAAATGGAGTAATTGGTTGGTATTCAATCACTATTGAGTCATGGACCATTCCTTGTCTTAATATTGTTTGGTTGTTGACTGAGTCCTTTTGTCTTGCGTCGTCGTAGAGGACGTAGTAGCTCTCGGTTTTGGGTTGTGCTTGGTAGTTTTAATTTCGTTGCTTGGTATGCTTGTGTCGGGCGGGATGTAGACACCTCCATGTTCCTCAAAATAGTCACCAGCCCTGATACTTTAAATGGTTAAAATCGATGGGAACCTGGGCTTGAGCGTTGTTTATGTGTCTTGGAGGTCCTAACCATTGCAGGGTAGGATGGGTGGGTAGTCAGTTTTACTTATTGTCGTGTGATCATCATTTATGCATGCAGTTATTTGTCGTGCGTCCTTGTAGTCTTGTTATGTTCATCATGGTTGTGTATTATTCGTCGTCGGGTGGCGACGCAGAGTCAAATGTGTTGTTTGTTTCCTTTGTACACGCGCGCACACACCTTAAACAAACAAAAAACGAAAACTTTTGCACCTGTTATCATAGTTTGTTGTCGTGATGAATAGGAGTTCATTACAGAGACATGGTCTCACATTTACATCAACATCTCAATGAAAGGTTTTAATGGTCTTTGAATTCACCTTCTTTCTCATACATACAACTATGAGAAAAATACAAAGATGATAACAATAACTAAGAAAAGCACAAGAAGAGATAGAAGAGATATTGAGATTGAACTCATGTAATATTTTGTCTTGTCTTGATTTTACTTGCACTATGTTTATTTATATAAAATATTGGATGAAATAATTTCAATATACTATTTTCTTGATTTAAAAAAAAATTATCAAATTTTATAGTTTCTTATGAAATTTCAAAATGAAATATTCAAGAAAATGTGAAATAAAAATTAAATTTTATAGTTCGTCAAATTTTATAGTTTCTTATGAATTTTCACAATGAAATATTCAAGAAAATATGAAATAAAAATTACAGTTTCTCACTTATAATTTAAAGTTTGTTTGATTTGGAAATATGGTTGAAAATAGTCAAAACAAGTCATCAAATTTAATATAAGTAAGTGATCTTCATTAAAATTTATCAAAATTTAAAGTTTTTCTAAGCCATCAATAGTCCCTTATAATGACATGGAAATGGGTCCTAGTTTTGATAGGAAGTTATCCTTTTCATATGAAAAAACATTGAACAATCAAATTGCAAATAAAGAACACATTTATCCTATATGTAGTAAATTGGTTACATGCATTAAAGGATTTGTGTATATGATTTGGATAATTTTTAGGATTAAAGTATAATCATCTAAAGTATAGGTCAATTTAGGTTCCCTAGATATAATCTATAGGTTCTTCCCTGAAATTGTAAATAAGGTTTGATAAACTTTATAATTCACGGGATATACAACTTTTCTTAATTGAATGGACCATGAAAGTAAACTAAACTTGAAATGATTCTAGAATCCTAGATATTCATAAATACATATACTTTCAATGCAAAATACAAAATTCTGGAATGTACATGTGTCACTTATTTAAAAAATTGTAATGGTATGCCATCTTCAATTATCCATTCATGATCGAATTTGGACATTTTCCATTTTCTAACTTTTTTATTTATTTATTGAACTTCTATTAACTTTATGCATGTTGCACATACCAAATGACTATATTGACAACATGTGACATCTGACTGGTAGTCTTGAAAGTGAACATGAGTATTGGTTTGATGGGTTTCTTGAAAAAAATATCCTTTCAATACAATGGATCCTCTTTCATATATAAAACCGTTATCATCAAAATCTTCTAATAGCCTCATCTTTTGTTCTATGCATCACATCAAATAATATTTCACATTTTCAGTGTTGTCTACAGGTGAAACCATGGAAAAAACATCTCCTGGGAATAATTGGATATATTGGACAACAAATAGTTCATGTTATATTATCACACAAGTACATCTACAAGTTATTTGAAAAAATTTAAACATAAAAATTACCTTCTCGAACAAGATCATAAACTTTATTGCCATAAACTGATACTATAGTTTCATTTGATTCCATCTCCTATGAGATTTGAAGTGGAGTTTTCCCTTTTACATTAAGTTCAGTATGTCTCCAAGCTTTAACATATTCTTCATTTTTCGTTTTCGCAAATATCTATGGATTATGTGTCCTCTATGCAAACTAAACAAAAACAAAACTCATTTCTTCTATCAAATGCAAACACATTTTGATAACGTTTTTTTTTAACTGAATGTATTTTTTGTGTCCCATGTATTGTACTAACGTCATATGGGATTGATCTATTTACATATTTGATTACAACATACCAAAAAAACCTGCACAATACAAGAACTTGTTAACTTGAAATTTCTCAAGAAAATGATTGAAGATTGAATATAAATTTGAACACGTTCAAATAAAAATATCTTGTGTACATGTGTAACATGTATATATAGACACACCTGTGCACATCCCTTGATGGATTATATTTGTGTCTTAGTGCCATTTTTCACCATTCAACAACTTGTTTAGTGGATTCAAATCGATCAGCATGAGGGTTCATCTGATACCTTAGAAGTGCTCGTTTTACACATGCCCCTGCACCGTCGTGCTCTCCTTTTCCATGACCGGTCTCAAAAAAATTCCAACAATGTATAATGTTTTATTTTTTATGAAGATGACCTAACCAATAGAATGATCATGAATATTTGAACTGACCCACACACCCATCTAACCATATCCAATGTCGATCGAATTTGATTCTGCATTCTTTCAATGAATCATAAAATTTATCATAACACTGTTGTACATAATCTGTGTCGTGTGCTCGATCATCACTTATATAAAAATGATATTCTTTAATAACATGTTGATTGTCATTGGTGCTTTGTATGTTATCAAGACTCCATTGAGAATGTCTATATAGAACGTGGACAAATATCATGACTTGATCAGAATGATAATATTCACTCTGTATTTCTTTTTGTGCAACAAATGTGTAATTATCTGTAAAATCAACTACAAACAAAATTGTCCCTGGTGGAAACACTTCACGGGATTGTTTGAATTGTAGGAGTTGCCATCGAGCTCTATGTGACTTCTTGGTGTATTTATAAATTTCTTCCTCAAACTTCTTAAAAAAATATATCACACAGATTTTTTCTACTCTCAAATCAATCCTTTTGGAAATAACATTTGAAGAATGTGGAGCTGTGTTGTTGATATATTCATATCTCTTCCAATTGACTGTTATATTAGAAAATGATTGATCATTCATATAAATATGATACTTTGAGTGAAATGAACTTAGATTTCCACAACAATCACATTTCTTTCCACCAACACATTTTTATTTTGTAAAATAAATCATCACCTTCTCTTTCACATAGAATTTCAGATATAAAAGCATAGAATGTGGAAGGAGGAGGTGAACTTGGCCATAAATTTTTACCAAAATAAAAAAAGTGTCGTAATACAAATAAAATTCCACATGATAACGACAAAAACAAGTGTCACGAACAATGATGGGTCTAACAAACCATGGTTTTTGTTGCACAAATGTATTGATGGAAATTTTAACTTCTTTGTTCTCTTCTTTGAACTTATTGAACAATTCTATTTGTGGCATTGGAAATATATGTTTTTGATGTTATTCATATTGTTTCCATGCTATTCTTCATTGCAACAAATCCCTTGTATGTGGTGAACCACAATATTCTTCCAACCAACAATTATGGGCCAATTCTTTAACATTTTTTGCAAGTCTATCTTTGTAGGGTTGTCTAGAAATCACTGTTCAACAAGCTAGTTCATCATTTGCATCTATTTGCAATCAAAATTTTCTATGTTTGCGCAATGTTTTTCTTGACGTTCCCATTGTTGTTTCCATGTGTCGTTTCAAACAATATTTTATATTGCTAGATGAAATAACTGTTGTTTGTATCGCTCTACGTGCAACACTGACATATTTTTTTGACATTTTTCAAAAGATTTTAATACACTAGTTATATTTTCAAAGACATTTTGTTTCACCTTTGTATCTTTTGTTGACTTTTGAATACCCAATAATGATGTAGCTTCTTTTAACTTTCTTGAATTTATTAGATAGAGTAAAAGTTGATCTTGTATTGTTACTGATTCATCTTTGAAAAACATATTATACATATTCTTAGTTCGATATCTTATATAATGCTTATATTTTTTCTTCCCAAATTTGTCAGTATCAACATTTTCTAATATTTCATCATCAATGTTGATAGATTCTCGTGCAAATTTCAATTTAAAGTTTATATTAAAAAACAAAACCCGAACATAAATTCACTAAAATATATATACAAGTGTTCATCTTATATTATCTAAATTTATGTACATACCTATAGGTGATTCGTCTTTTGCTTCAATTTCAGTTTCAAGGTCTTCTTCGACATTATGAGACAAATCTATTTATGTTTTTTGAAAAAAATCAAACTGTAATTACAATGAATTATATTAAACAATATTTTAAATTTGAATTCTATACTTTTAATATAGAAAATATGTGCATCCATGCCTGGTTGGACTTCTTCTTGTTGTAAATATCTATTTAAATTATCATTGTTTCTTTCTTCAATATTTTCACGTTCTCGTTTCTTTCTCCAATAATGCTCTTTCCTTTGTTCATTATGGAGAGTATCACCTTGAGTGCGATCAAATTTTCTCTTGCACAAACTTTTGTTTCCCATGAATTTTATAGTTATCGGTAAAAAATATGTTCAACAAATACTTCACCTTCAAAAAAATCTCAACATTTATCTTTCAACATATAAATTGTTATTCCAATAAAAATTGAACAAACATCAATTACCTTAATAAAAAAAAACCAAAAAGATGATTCGAAACATTGTTTAGGTTCTCTAGAAAACCATCAAACAAGTGATGAATTGTGTTAATTTTTTCCAGCCGAAATCGTATTTATACGATTTGGCACGAAATGAAATGATACGATGTGTCTTTTCATTTTTTCCGACCAACGGAATTCGCTCAACCATCTTTCGGCCGAAACAAGGTTTTTTCGGTCGAAAACCTTGGAAACTGTATAGTTTTGACAGTTTTCGTTAGAATTTAGTCTTTTGGTCGAAAGAATATTGTTTCAGCCGAAAACATGAAATTAGGACTATAAACAAAAACCAGAGAATTGCCACAATCTTAGTTGAACTTTGGAGGTTGCGGACTCCTGCAAATACTCAGAATTTGGTTTTGCAAATGACACCAGCATTTGCAAAATTGAATCTACTTTCAATTCCTATAATTTGTTTTCGTTTTCATTAATTTTATCTAATTTTATTTAATTTTTTTAAAAAATCACTACATAATATTTTTCAGCATACATTATGATTCAGTGAAATGAAATATATGTATCTCTAAAAATACATAGTGAAAAATTTAGAAAAAATTATATTCATAATTCTTAAAGTGTTCTTTTTAAAAGGGTATTTTTAGATTTTACTTTTAAGTAAAAATTAATATAGATACAAGGTGGAGGAAAACATGTGTCTAAAATCTGCAACATTTTCAGCTTGGTCAACTTCAAAAAATTCTAGAAATTATAATATTCATTCGTTAGATTCAAAATTATAGTCATAATAAAATAGAGTCTCTATAGATTGTTGCAGTATATTTAGTTTGTTAAAACGATAAATTTAATAATATATACATTGTTGGAGGAAAAAATAACTCATTATCATTCCTTTCATGTTTAAGGAACATACTGTTAAAAATTTGTCAAATTGACATATCAAATCTTAATAAAAAAAAATGAAAAATAGTCATTGGAAAGCTAATAAAATTATTCACAAGTTTTGGTTTTACTGTAAAACAAAATTCTAAAAAAAAAAAATAGTTTTGTATGTCAAAAATTGAAGAACTTGTGAAAATATAGTTTTTTTTTCTCATAAAACAAGCAAAATAGAGACCCATCTTCATGATTTCACCCATAAGTGTTATATCAATGTACCATTATCATACAATAGTTGTAGAGTGAATAAACAATGAAAAAATGAGCAATCACACACATATACAGTACACCATTGTTTTACATGGAAACCCAAAGCGGGAGAAAACTGCATAATGCTTTTTCTTATATGTCTTTAAGAATTACATTCATTGGAAGCACCAACTTCCTTTTTTTTCTAGTTGCAACTAGAAGGAGGCTCCAACCCCCTAGTTTCTCAGGCTACAACCTCAAGGAAGCTCCAACTTCCCAATTCTCTAGCTACAACCAGGAGGATACAACCCCCTATGTTCTTTGTCTACAACCGGAAGGTGGATACAACCACCTATCCTTTCCCTATCCAACCTCCCTAACGTATAAATAAAATGATGGAACCACTGTCACACTATCACTGTGAGATATACTGTTGTAAACCTGTACCAATAACATGAACCATACATCAACCTGTAACTCAACCTGTACCATAAACAAGTGCATCAACCATGCACCAACATATACCAAACAACCTATAGTCAACATGTACAATAAACAAGTGAATCAACCATGCACCAACCTGTACCTCAGCCTGTACCATGAACAAGTGCATCAACCATGCACCAAACTTGTGCAAGTAACATGTCACACCAACTTGTCCAAACAACCTATCACACCAAATGTCTCATCAATATTATCAACCAAATGAGATATACTCACCACGATCAATCACCAAGACATCTTTTAAATATGTGCATCAACCAAGCATAACACAACTCATAATCATCACCAAGATCAATATGTGCTTCTAATAATATACCAATACAAGTATTCTACATAATCCGTAAACCATGTGTCAACAATACTACTAACAAGTTCCTCCAACCATGTACCAAGTATGTACCAATCATGTATCAACTACTCATCAAATATGACTCATCAAGATGTACCAACATCATCAACTTTACACCTCATGTATGTGCCAACTCATCAACTACTTGTCTCAACCATGTACCCAACATGTACCTCAACCTAAATCCCTCATCAATTTCATCATCCAAATCTGATTTGTAACTTTGTAATAGACCTGGTGTATATGATAACATACCTGCAAACCTTCCTTAACTTTAATACCAAAAGACTAGCATTTTCATCAAACTTTTCTTTAGTCTCACATGACTAGTTTTGGATTAGTCAACAACCCTAACTTGAAATAATCATAACTATGTACCTGTAATGAATAAATATATGAAAATAGTACATAATGTTCTTCAATGTGTTTTATGCAATTCCTCCTGGTGTCACTACTTGAAATCTCTCAGAAAAGGAGTTATAGCAAAAATGACATACCTTGTTGAATTATGGCTTATTCTAGAGAGTGAACTTGTAGAGTGTGCCCCACATGGAATATTTGTTGTATTGATCAGGAAATTTTACAAAGAATACTACAAAATGTACTATAACCAACACATTTGGTCTTACTGAATTTGGATCTGTTTTGAAGAAGTTATGACATTTTTACCCGAAACACCTTTTTTAGACTAGTTTCAGGACTAGCCACAAACCATATTTTCCATGGAGTGTAAATCCAAAAATACAACGAAACACAAGATGCAATTCGTACCACAACTACTTGGATATGTTTTCTCAATGTCCTAGAAATTTCATGGTCTGAATCATTCTAGAAAAAGAATTATTGTGAAAATGGTGAGATGACCTGTAAATAACATACCTTAGAAAGCATCATCAAAAGAATTTATCCTCCTTTGAATTTTGGCCTTCTTTACTTCACCTTCTCTCTAAAATTTGGGTTAGATATCATTTGGTTACCTCATTCACCTGTAGATATTCAATATTCTCAAGTGTAATTGAAATGAGAGAGTCTTGCCTCTTATTTATACTTTCATGTAGCTTCCTCAAGGGGTTACCTCTTAACCATCTTAACCCACTTTCCTTATTTTAGGGTTAACCAACTTCTAACCACTTGTCCAATTAGTAATTTATCCATTATATTTATTATTTAAATAGTTTATTTTGTATCCACTTTGATTTATAGTAAACTCATCACTTCACTTTACCTCAATATGTTACCTTCTAACCATCTTAAACTACTTTCCTTATTTTAGGCCTAACTCACTTCTAACCACTTGTCAACTTAGTAATTTCTCCCTTAACTTTATTATTTAAATAATTTATTTTGTATTCAATTTGAATTATAGTACACTCATCACTTCACTTTATTATTTACCTTCTAAAATCTCTTAAACCACTTTGACNAAATAATTTATTTTGCATTCAATTTGAATTATAGTACACTCATCACTTCACTTTATTATTTACCTTCTAAAATCTCTTAAACCACTTTGACTACTTTGACCTTTTGGGGCTTCAAGCCAACATATGAGGGTCCTCCAAATTCGCAAGGCCATAACTCTCAAACCACAAGGAGTTATGTGACGTTCCACATACCACCAAAAATGGAATGACATGTACTATCCATATAGAATATTATTACCTACAAATATATCAAAATGCATACCATTATACATCAAACAAACTTGGGTCCATTACCCAAACCTGGGTTTTCCAACTTCACATGGCCATAACTCTCTAACCGTGAGGAGTTATGTGATGTTCTACATACCACTAGAAATGGAATGATATGTACTACCCATATATAATAGTCTTATCTTCAAATATATTAAAACGCATACCATTATACATCAAACAAACTTGGGTCCATTACCCAAACCTTTGTGCTACCAAAATTCGCTACTATACTTTCTCCAAGGGTTGACATCAATCTGACACAGACGCAGACCCTCTTGGCCCTTCTGGCTACGTCCACTCATAGGATTGTTTGATTTCCCCTTGAGTCGGATTGGCTCTTTCGGATTCCCTACTGGAATCTGCAATTTATCGATCCACAGGTCCTTTCGGGAAGCTCCCCTGTGCGAACAACACTAGGCGTGAGCTCCACCCTCTTCATGCGACCACAGTACTATGACCAAGGCCTACCTCGAAAGGTGCTTGTCACAACTCGCCTCTCGCGAGTTCACGATTCAGAGCTCTCGACTCCTCCTATTCAATCCCGCGATATCCAATATCGTGAGATGGGTATAACTCCTTCCCTTGTCAGCGCCCTCCACGCATGACCACCAGCTAGGTTTAACACTAGCGCTTCTCTCTTCTCGCCACTTTGTGAGTTAAGAGGTTGAATTCCCGTACTTTTATCTTGCAAATCCTTGAGACCCGAGAAGTCAACGGAGTGTTGACTCCTTCCACAAGGTGACTTGTGTCCGCCTGTCTATCCTTTTGGCCCACAACATGGTTCTGCCACGTGTCTCTCGTGCTTGTCTTCGACACTTTGTGATTTCACAACTTGGAGCACCCAACCTTTGGGCTCTCACCTTGCAAACCTCCGAGTTCGTGAGATTCTTAGATATCTACCACCTGTGCTCCTCAAATGGACGGTTCCGATCCTCTCGCAACTTCATTGCTTGCGATGTCGAAGGGATTTTTCCTTTGACCTCTGATGTTCGAATCCCCAATATGGGTGATCTCGTGATGCATGTTCTCTCCAACAGATGGCTCAGATTCTTTCACCCTTTTGGGACTTTCGCTTCCACCTGTGAGGGTTTAAGCCTCGGGCAACTCTCGACAGATCCAACGACTGTCAGGTTCTTCGCTCAAGATCTGATGGTTCAGATCCTCTCACCTGTGCACTTCTCCTACTGCTCCCTGGATGTGAAATCTCCAACAATCCAGTTCTTCTCGGCTGATCCAATAGAAGTTATTGCTCCTCCCGAGCTCTGGCGCTTTTCTTCCAATACTTAGAAGAATTTCAATTGTTCAAAGGCCTCGACCTTTGTCTTCTTTCCTCTATGAGCTCTTCACCTTGAGTCTCACCTGCGCGTATATGAACGCTATCCCTCTTGAGCTTTGCTCTTGAATCCTTGAAGGATTCTGACTTTTTTGCCTCTATAGAATCTCCATGCACACAAAGGTGCTATCTCTTCTGATCTTTCCAAATACTCAGACCCCTAAGGGAATAATTCCTTTTTTCGATTTCTCCCTCAAATGGATAATTCAGATGCCTTCCTGGATATCCTCTACTCAAGAAACCTCTTACTAAGTGCTTAGGGTGTTCAACAACCCTGTGAAGATCATTCTTCTTGGACTCTTCTTCAATCTCTGAACTCAGAGAGTTCTCTTCTTGTGACCATCTGCACACTGTCTCAATGCCCTCCCGACAGGGTGTCAAGAATCCTCAGTGATTCTGACTTCTTAAGAAATTACAGTAGAGTTCTCCTATGCACTCCCTTGCACCTGCTCAATGCCCACCTGGTAGAGCTTCACAAAACTCCTCAGAGATTTTGTCTGCAACTGTGTTCTTCTTCACAACCCTACCTCCAAGGTGTTCAACAACCTTGAGGTCTTCCTCCTGAGTTGATGATTCCAGCTTCTGTGCCCACCTGGCATGACTTTGACTGAACCCGCAGAATTCAGAAGTGCTTTAGTGCACTGGTATTCAGAGTCCACAACACTCTGTCATGCCCTCCCGACATGAAACCTCAAATACCTTCACCTGAAATCAAACACACTCCTGCAAATGCAAAACTATAACATACATTCACGGCGTAATAAAAACACACACAGACATTCATTTAACACTAGGAATATGCAAGAAAAATTGTTGTTTATATTAAATAGCAAATGCCTGTTTGTACAAGGTGTTCCTAAGCATGGCCTATAACAAGGTCTCGGATCTTCTCATTTCTTCTCTATGCTAACTACTACAAAATGAGACCCCAAAAGATCTTTTACCTAAGGGGGCTCTTCGAGCTCCTCCCTCCAATCTACCTACCCTATTCAATGGCATTGCAAGGGATTTCTAGTCCGCAAATCGAATCTAGATCTCAACCTTACAAAAAATTAAAGGCCTATCTACCTATAGCCTACGCAAAGGCATGACTTCAGGGCTCAACAACCTAAAACATTTAATTACATTCATTCAAATTTTAAATGAGGACTGCGCCTCTCTTCAACACGCGATTTGAATTCGCTGACATGGCTTGTTAGCTAGTTGGCTGATGTGGAGAGATGCTCCTACATCATACTCCTCAGCTGCAAAATTCATTATCTCCTTCTCATGAGCTTCCACCCTCAGCTGTGGAAATCCTCTTGGTTCCCAAACGAATTTCTAGAGTTGTTCATCTGCTCCATCTCGCTACTGCTGCTGCTGCTTCTGCGCTGCTGCTACTGTTGTTGCTTCTTTTCTGCTCAGTTTCTCCTCGCTGGAAGTCCTTGCTGACCTGATCATTAGCTCTCAGATCTCCTCAATCACTTCGTCTAGTTTCTCAAGTGGCTAGCTCTGCTCATTCAGTCTCCTCAACTGAAATTTTTTTTTGTAGTCGGGCATATCGCAATGATCTCCCATGTATGCTTCATTAGCTTCTTCCAACTTTTCCTATTGTATGTGCATGCCTTACACTATAACCCTTCTCTCCAGGGCTTCAATATGTTCACACATATCAGCAAAGCTAATGTTGTCTACCTCTTCTTCTTCTCCTTCTGCAAACTCCCATGTTGTAGTCCTTTCAGCTTCCTAGCTGAAAATTTTTACCCACTCCTCAGAATGCTCATCTTCTTCTTTTGTTGTCAACTTCAGTGCTATAGCTTCCTCAACTTCCTAGCTGAATATGTTGAGCCATTCCTCAAAATTCTCATTCTCCTCTTCTGCTTGGGAAGCTTCATATATCTAATCCAATTCTTTTTTCCTCATAGTCTCAGTTGGCTACCTTTCTTCTGTTGCATCGAAGAAAACACATAATTTTCCCTCCCCTGGGTTAAGTGGTAGGAATATTCCAATTCCCCCAATCATTAGAATATTCTCCCTATCTTCCTCTTCTGTCAGCTACTCTGGATGATTCAAACTCACTTGCTCATCCCTGCCCACCTGGCAATATGGGTTTTTCCTGCTGCCCTCCTGATAGTCCATGGAATCAACTGATTCCATCTATGTTCCCTTGCCCACCTAGAAAACTGGAAACCTTTCGCTGCCCTCCTGGCAGTTTGTGAGATCCCACAGTGATCTCAATCCATTTCCCACCTAGAAATTAGGAATTTCTTTTCTGCCCTCCTGGAAGTTCTTGAGATCTTCAGCCGATCTCCATTCTCCAACATCCTCACCAAGATTTCTCCCAGTCTTCGGTTCACATATATGAACCCCTTTTTCTGGTCCATTGAGGTTTTCCGCATACCTCAACCACCTTTTTAACAACCTACACTATCTTATGAACATTAGATGTTTGACCGCCCATCTTTCTTTCGACTTTCTCATGGGCCATTCGTGCATCCATCTCAACTTGGTGTTCTGCTGCATCTCAATTGCAATCTCATCCAGTCTCGTATTCATCTCAGTGAGTTCTTCATCCCATTCTACGTCGCTCATCATCTCTAGGTCCTTTCTTCCAACAAATCTATGGCCTTCAGTAGCCATATCGTTGTCCCTATCTACCCTCCTGGCAAATCTGTTTCTCAATCCTGCAAACCTGAGTGCTTCATCCTTTTCCTACAGTCCTGTTGACTGTCTTCTCGATTGTTGCCTACCTACGAACAATCACCACAGAGTATTCAGTGCTCTGTTTTCGTTCTACCTTCTACTCCTTCTATCTACAATGTATAGATAGAATCCAGGATCTGATACCGCTTTGATGTAGATGCAGACCCTCTCAGCCCTTCTGGCTACGTTTTCTCACAGGATCGTTCGATTTCCCCTTGATCCGGATCGGCTCTTTTGGATTCCCTACTGGAATCTACAATTTATCGATCCACAGGTCCTTTTGGGAAGCTTCCCTGTGCGAACAACACTAGGCACGAGCTACGCCCTCTTCGTGCGACCACAGCGCTATGACCAAGGCCTACCTCGAAAGGTGCTTGTCACAACTCACCTCACACGAGTTCACGAGTCGAAGCTCTCGACTCCTCCTATCCAATCGCACGATATCTGAGATCGCAAGATGGGTATAACTCCTTCCCTTGTCAGCACCCTCCACGCGTGACCACCAGCTAGGCTTAACACTAGCGCTTATCGCTTCTCACCACTTCATGAGTTCAAAGGTTGAACTCCAGTTCTTTTATCTCATGAATCCCTGAGACCCAAGAAGTCAATGGAGTGTTAACTCCTTCCATAATGTGATGTGTGTCTACCTGTTTATCCTATGGGCCCATAGCATGGTTCTGCCATGTGTCTCTCATGCCTATCTTTGACACTTCACGATTTCATGACTTGGATAACCCAACCTTTGGGCTCTCACCTTGTGAACCTCCGAGTTCATGAGATTCTTAGATCTCTGCCACCTGTCCTCCTTAGATGGATGACTCCAATCCTCTTGCAACTTCACTGCTCACGAAGTCGAAGGGATTTCTCCTTTGACCAACGATGTCCAAATCCCTAATATAGGTGATCTCATGATGCATGTCCTCTCCAACGGACGACTTAGATTCTTTCACCCTTTCGGGACTTTCTCTTCCGCCTACGAGGGTTTAAACCTCGGAAAACTCTCGACAGATCCAATGGTCATCGGTTTCTTCGCTCAAGATCTGACGGTTCAGATCCTCTCACTTGTGTGCTTCTCCTACTGCTCCCTAGACATGAAATATCCAATAGTCCAGGTCTTCTCGGCTGATCCAATGGAAACTATTGCTCCTCCCTAGCTCTGGTGCTTTTCTTCCAATACTTAGAAGAATTTCAATTGTTCAAAGGCCTCGACCTTTGTCTTCTTTCCTCTGCGAGCTCTTCACCTTGATTCTCTCCTATGTGTATATGAATGCTATCCCTCCTTAGCTTTTCTCCCGAATCCTTGAAGGATTCTAACTTATGCGCCTCTACAGAATATTCACGCACACAAAGGTGTTATCTCTTCCGAGCTTTCCAAATACTCAGACCCCTAATGGAATAATTCCTTTTTTCCCTTTCTCCCTCGGATGGAGAATTCAGATGCCCTCCTGGCTATCCTCTTCTCAAGAAACCTCTTGCCGAGTGCTCAAGGTGTTCAACAACCCTATGAAGATCCTTCTTCTTGGAATCTTCTTCAATCTCTGAACTCAGAGAGTTCTCTTCTTGTGCCTATCTGCACACTGTCTCAATGCCCTCCTGGCAGGGTGTCAAGAATCCTCAGTGATTATGACTTCTTAGGAACTTACAACAGAGTTCTCCTGTGCACTCCCTTGCACCTGCTCAATGCCCACCTGGCAGAGCTTCATAGAACTCGTCAAAGATTCTATCTGCAACTATGTTCTTCTTCACAGCCCTGCCTCCAAGGTGTTCAACAACCTTGAGGTCTTCCTTCTGAGTTGATGATTCCAGCTTATGTGCCCACCTGGGACGTCTTTGTCTAAATCCGCAGAATTCAGAAGTGCTTCAGTGCAGTGGTATTCAGAGTTTGCAGCACTCTGTCGTGCCCTCCTGGCATGAAACCTCAAATACCTTCACCTGAAATCAAACACACTCCTGCAAATGCAAAACTACAACATACATTCATAGCATAATAAAAACACACACAAACATTCATTTAACACCAGAAATATGCAGGAAAAACTGTTGTTTATATTAAATGGAAAATGGTTGTGTGTACAAGGTGTTCCTGAGCACGACCTGTAACAAGGTCTTGTCTCTTCTCTTCTCTTCTCTATTCTAACTACTACAAAATGAGACCCCAAAATATCTTTTACCTGAGGGGGCTCTTCGAGCTCTTCCCTCCAATCTACCTACCCTATTCAATGGCATTGAAAGGGTTGTCTAGTCCACAAATCGGATCTAGATCTCAGCCTTACAATACATTAAATTCCTATCTACCTATAGCCTGTGCAAGGGCATGAATTCACAGATCAACAACCTAAAACATTTGATTACATTCATTCAAGTTTTAAATGAGTATTGTGCCTCTCTTCAACACGCGATTTAAATTCACTGACGTGGCTGGCTGACATGGAGAGATGCTCCTGCATCACAATCACTAAAGGTTGACATCAATATACAATATCACTCTCTAATGGTTGAAATAAATGACAAACAACAATCCATACCAATGTTCCATCAACCTAAGCCAACTGTATGACAGGAACATGGTCTTAAAAAATAAACTCAGATCTGTGTAGATGTCTAGATCTAATGATGTTACCATCTATTTCATCGGGATCACTTAGGTACATGGTTAGCTTGTAGTTATATGGGATAAATTGGTTAATGTAGAGATTTTGAATGTGGTATTGAATGCTTTTCCCAAGTCTTGGGAAACATCAATGAAGTAGTGATGAAAAATTTTCCCTTGTTAGTAAGACAAGGAAGGGAAAAGGAAAGGGTTCCAACAAGAAAGGTAACAGTGATGGAGGAACATTGCAACGAAAAAAGAAGAAGGACTTGAGTATAATTAAGTGATTATCATGTCATAAGAATGGACATTATGCATCTTATTGTCCATAGAAGAATAAGGGAAGAGGAAATATGCATACAATAACATCAATAGAGACACAACTAGATGAGCTTGCAACAAAGTTTGAGAAATATTTATCACTAGTTTCTTTCCTTTTTACCATCACAACTATCAAAATTTCATGGTACTTGGACAGTGGTGCATCTCGTCATATGACAGAATAATTTTGATGGAGAGGGACTCAGGTATTCATATGGATCTTGATGATGATGCCAAGTATGCAGTGCAAGGAGAGGGAACAATTTTGTTCTAGCTTGTGTCAGGATGTTTGTTTGATGCCCAAGATGTGCTTTATGTACCAGGACTGAAGAAAAACTTTGTCTCAGTCTCAGTTATGGAGGACATGGGTTTTTTTGTTACTTTTTATAGAGGGAAAGTACTCATACATCCATATAAATATATCTTGGACATAGAAATGGTCCTTTGGGTTAGAGAGGGAACTTTATACAGGTTGCATGGCAAGCCTTTTTAGACTTTGGTACATGAAAATGATAACCTATGTGAGCTATGACATAGGAGGTTGGGACACCTACAATATAGGGAATTTTTTTTTATGAGGGGGATTGTTACAGGTCTTCCAAAGTTTAGTTTCGAGCAATAAGGAGTGTGCACTTGGAAAGAATGCCAAGGATTCTTTTTGAAGCAGGGAGATTAGGTCCAAGGAGATCTTGGATGTTATACATTCATAAGTGGGTCCTTGTTGGTAGCATCAATATAGGGATTTTCATTCTGTGTGATGTTCATTTATTAATTTTCTAGGAAAACCTATATCTTATTTATGAAGGCCATGGATGAGGTCTTTAGTATGTTTCATGAGTTTAAGGCTCGGGTGGAGAACCAAAAAGGAAATAAAATCAAGGTCTTCAGGTCGGATAATGGGGGAGAGTACAACTCCAATGGATTCAAGGATTTATACAAGGACATAGGGATCAAAAAAGAGTTGAAAGTCTCATACAACCCTCAACGGAATGGAGTTGTAGAGGGAAATAATAGATCCATCATTGGTTCTACTAGGGCTATGATACATGACCAATTGTTTCCTATGTTTCTTTGGGAAGATGAATGTAACATGACATTATATGTGCATAATAGGAGATCTCACAAAATATTGAGGGACAAGACTCTGGAGGAGACATTCTTAGGAGTGAATCCAGAGATAGGAAATTTGAGGATCTTTGGTTGGCTAGTCTACATCCATGTGCTTGTGGAGAAGAGGATGAAGCTAGAGCCTTCTAGAAATAATGACATATTTTTGGGGTACAATGAGACCTCAAAGGCTTACAATGTATTCATAGAAAGGTAAAGGAATACATTTGGGAGTAGAGATGTTAATTTTTTAGGAGAACTTGGCATATATGAGATCTTAGGAGTCATCAGCAGTGACAGAGGATGAGGAGCAACAAGATCCAAAGGATGAGAAATAATCAACAACTTTCAGTTCAGGGTGTCATAATTTAGGTCGGGAGTATGAGTTATCCCCTTCCATTTCTTTCAGGAGACTGAAGTGGATATTATATACATTAAGGGATGTTGGCAAGGCTCCTAGGAGTGTAGCCAAAGATAACAAAAATTAGAAGAAGTTCCCAAACTATATGGCACTTATGAGTAACATCATTAATGTTGAACCTTCTAGTTTTGAGGAAGCAGTGGATCAGTAGGTTTGGAAGGATGCCATGGTGGAGGACTACACATCTTCATGAGGAATGATATTTTGGATTGTTGCAGCCACAACAACTCCCCTTTATGTTTTCTCTCACAAGCAAAAGGAAAGGGACCCCCTACTAAAATTTGAACACTAATGCCTAATCGTCTACTACTATGAGCCTAATGTTTATTATTCATCTACTTTGAGGGAGTTGGGATTTTTTTCTTTATTGATGATTGTATTTATGGAGGTTTGTTGGTTATTAATATCCTGTCTGAGTTTGTATCTTCAGCTTGAGTGACCCAGGGTTCTTGTCTGTTCAGGTTTCTAACAAAACCTCTAAAACTATCGCCCCCCCTGGTAAGCTAGAAGGAAACGCAATGCATAGGGTGCACTACACAATCTCACCCAAGATAGTCTTAATGGATGGATGAAATACTCATGTGTTTTGTAACATCCCACTCTAGTGCACTGAGAAAACATATTTTTGAGGACACTTGCTCGCAAGTGATCTGGAGTTTTATGATGTTAAAACATTTATCCTTGATTATGATGCATTATGATAGATGACATGATGTTTTACTACTTTGAGTTGACAGGTACTTTTGACTCAATTTTATTGAGTGTGCAGGGTTTTTGGACCTTGAGGATGCAGATGCATCAGTGGAACCCCCTTGGACTCCGGATTCAGTCAGGGAGTGTGCTATTTGGGTTGATTTATTTACTGTGATATTCATTGATTTGATGATATGATGTTGACATGTTCTGACATGATTGTTGATGATGCAGGCTGACGATAGCTTGTTGACCAGACTCACATATGGAGTAAAGGGGCTACACACAATTTCCAGAGAGGTTGAGGGAGAGGTGTCGACAATAGCCCTGCCACAACCTACTAACACTCCCGTCGTGGCTCGAACTGTAGGTTAACGATTACCTAGTTCAAGAGGATCCACGATGGCATGAGGGAAGACTGCGACAATCACTCACAATGATTCTAAGGGGCACACAATAAGGTGGGGGCCTTATTCCTTAGAGCCCTTAGTCTCCCACAAGTTCACCTAGTGGAGTGTTGACTCCAGGGGTTAGACATGTCTACCAATCAGTCAAGTTGGCGAGTGGCACCCTTGGAGCACGTGGTGCATCCTGAAGGGCATGTTGCACAAAAGAATCACAAGAAGCGAGTGGCAGCCTTGGAGCATGTGGTGCCTCCTAAAGGGAACGTCACGCAAAAGAAACAAATGGGGCGAGTGGCACCCTTGGAGAATGTAGCACGTCCTGAAGGGCACGTCACATTGATGATGATGAAGAAACAAACCTAGATGGCCCTGAGACTTTAACGCTTTAATAAATCCTTCAACAACTTCCCTAACCAAGTGTCGCCCAGTTCAGAATCTAAGTCCTAAGTCTAAAACTTTTCTAGGGTAAAAATTTAGTCTAACCTTAAGAGAAAGACCCTAGAATAAAAATA
>SNQJ01S0054749.1:21596-35875 GCA_010110895.2 Picea sitchensis
CCCTAGACCCCTCCTAGATCTCCTCCTGTGTAAAATCATCCCACAATCTGCTCCAGTCAGGGAGCTTCTCTCTCCCCACCACACACTTTACGAAAACCTCCCACTCCTTTGTGAAGCCTTTTAGGACTATCCACACCAACTCTAAGTCAGGAATGACTTCTCCAACAACTGCCAACTCGTCCTTCACCTGTGCAACCCGGTGAGGTAGGTGGCCACACTCTCTCCTTTGACCATTCTCACTCCATGGATCTTGTCCCGGAGAGCCATTTTTCGGTTCTCGTTCTTA
The DNA here is from genome assembly GCA_010110895.2 of Picea sitchensis. Lineage (NCBI taxonomy): Eukaryota > Viridiplantae > Streptophyta > Pinopsida > Pinales > Pinaceae > Picea > Picea sitchensis. Next base: position 21,883 of record SNQJ01S0054749.1, read on the forward strand.
GCCTCATACAAGCCTTTCAGTGCAACCCACATTTCATTGGTTGTCTTCTTCTCAACCAAGTGTGGAATAAGGTGCTATTTGACCCCGTCCAAGATGATTCTCTGAGTCTTGGATTCCTTCACCTCATGAACATCAAGGGATATGGGGTCTAAAGTAAGTAAAAGCACAATGGTGTTCGCAAATGACCACAATTTTCTCTCCTTGAGAACATTTTTCATTCTAACCTTCCACTGCAGGTAGTTGGAGACCCCCTCCAATCTATCTTCAAATCTGATGCTGGAAGTCATCTTTGTCCACTTGACAAAGAACCTTTTCTGCGTTTCTTCAAGCAAATGTACCAGCAAATCACTTGTTGTCCCAAGTGCCAAAGTTGCCCACTGAAATTCAGAGCCCTAGCCCTGATACCATGTTAAAATATGCATATATCAGTCCCATACTTAGTTAATAACAGATTTCAGCCTTCTCTAGTTGTACACCAATCTTTAACAATACGACAACACACAAATATTGGCCTATGGGCTGAAATACAAATAACTAAGCAATTTGAAATATAACAGTAGCGGAATACTCATGAACAGTAAGCAAAATCACACTTTTAGCACCAAAAATCTGGGCAAAACCCCAAGAAAAATTTCTCATAAAAGCTGACATAATTGAGGAGAAAGTTTCTTTATTCAACTTTAGGAAAAATTCTGAGTACAACAACAGCTTATAATCAACATTAAATAATCTATACGTTCACCCTATCTGAGCAAAAACAACAATTATTTCCATAGAAACATAGTCTGAAATCAAAAATTGATTTCTTGTACAATCTGTATGGACCGTACAACCACCAATAACAGAAATATGCCTCGATTTTCATGCCCAGAAAAAGGTACAGATCTGTACCTTGTTGTACGGATTTATTTGCTACAGTAACACACCTCGAAATTCGTGCCAATACACAACAAAAATTTATGTGCTAGCTGTAGCTGCAAAACCCATCATAAAATGTTGTACGGCCTCCTCTAATCCATACTGTACAGATTCCTAGTTGTACGACCTCCTCTTTTAATGCTGAAATAGTCTAGAAGTGCGTGCCAATCCTCCTAGGGATGCATGCCAACTTTTGGCTACTGAAACTCCTTCCCTCCAAGCAAAGAAACTTCCTTGGGATGCGTGCCCCTTCGCCTTCCCTTAGGCTCTCCTCAAAAGTGTGCCCTCCTTCTCCTAATGAGTTGCCTTTAAACAATTTCGAAATGTAACTCTCCTAACCCTTGATCTCCCATGAGTGACTCTTCACTTTCTCTCAAGATCAACGGTCACGACTTAATCATTCGTTGAGGTGACTTAAGTCATTAAAGTGACTCAAAACATCATAAAGTCACTTTTACATTAAAAAATAAAAAGAGCCAACATTATAAAGTCACTAGGAGAAAATTTGTTTGGTCACTTTCACATGCTGAGCGCTGCCAATGCAGAAGTACCTCCAAGCTACCAAATCTCAACACTATTTTTATTTATTGGGGCTGTCGAATATGAATTTATTTTATGGATGGTATGCATATTATAATTATGGAGGTACAAGGGGATATTTTGAAAATTAAACAATAAAGTTATTTAGGGTTCCCCACATATTAGTTATTATTTATAAAAACCCTTGTTATAAGTATCTATTTAAAATTTGTCCCACTTAACTAAAGTTAGTTAACTATATAACTAAAGGTAGTTGAACTAATCAAAACTACATTTAAGTAATAAAAGAAGCACTTGATGGAGGGACAAAGCATGAGATAATAGAGAGGCACAAACACTGGTAAGCGCTTTATTGAAGGTGGTAATAAGAAGGACTAAGAAACATAGCTTATTGGCATGCTTCTAAATGTCAATCATTTGTTTTGATAGTCTATAAATTCTTATTTGACTTTTGAATTAAATTCCAATGATGATTAGAATTGTTTTGTTGAGTTAAGACAATGGTACATTTGTGGTTTGTTGATCCAGTTTTATCAGTCTTGACCTTTACTTAGTACACACCAGTAGTCTCTGTGTGATGTAACATTCCACCTTTGACTTCTAAGTCTTACTTTGGTCCTTACCCACACAGGGGTATGAAGAGAAAGTTTTTGGCTGTAATTCATAATTGAATTAATAAAAAAATCATTGTTGGTTTTTTATCTCACATTTGGACTTGACGTGTAATGTTATTTTATATTTGTCTTTTGATTATTTCTTAAATCTAATACAAATCTCTGTTACAATTTTTTTTTTGTTTTTCTTTGATAAAACACCAAACACATAAAACAACATTAGGCCAAAGTACATATTGCTTGAGGACTAATTGATATTTTTGTAAAGGCTATAAACACAGGGTAATAATGCTACCTATCTTGCATTAGCGTGCCAATATTCGACAATGTTGTTATAAGGACATCCATTCATTTTCATCAACATGTCCATCTCTTATTTCACATTGATAGTCAATTGCACTGAGCAACAACACACCATTGCAAATCCCTTCTTAAGTATATGTTATGATGAGATACATTATACCATGGTGTTGACGAGTCTTGTTTGGCCTATCAAGTAGGTAAGGGAGAACGCCCGATGGCAGGTCCCAATTAGACCCACTCTTGTTTGGGATGGCATTTCTTACCAGTATGTGGGCCTGGTTGCCACACTAATCTATTTTCCAAACATGAATTTGAGAACATAATGTTCATAGATGAATTAAAAATATGAAACTAAACTAACTAATTGTTGTCTATTGCTGATCTAAATTCAATTTTGAGCTATTTTAACCTATCCTAATCAAGAGCAGACTAATAAAAATGAGTACAATGAAAGATAATACTATTAGGATAAGAAATAATTCATGTATGCTAATGGTAGGTGATAACAATAATGCTACAGATACATCGACAATTAGTTGTGAAAAATGCATTCATAACATCATTTCAGTACTCATAAGGAAACATATGACAACATAAATATTTAGAATAAGGTGAAGAAATAGTTCATACAACAAAATTCCACATTACTCAAGCAAAAGACAAATGCACAAAGAAAAATCTCATGTACATCCACCAAAGTCATAAATTCCCAAAACGCCTCTTGCTCTTTATTCCTTTAGAAGTAATAGTACGATCTCTCATTTACAGAGGGAAAAAGTCCCCACTTCTTCGTTGCACTCTCTTTTATAAAACAAGAGAGGTTGTTCACCTTACTGTGACTGTCATCATGTGAGATGATAGTTACAACATTTTATTTCACATATCGAATTAGGAATTTACAAATTCCATATGACCAAAACAAAGAAAATTTGTTGCAGAATACAATAATCAAGAAGTTTTCGAGAGTTGCATGTTGTCCATGTATGTCTTCCATAACTCATATTCCTTCATAATTTCATCTACTCTTCTCAAATGCATCTTTTCGAGATTTATCTCACTGTCACAAATCTGGGTTGTTACTTCCATATTCAGACTTTGATCTGTCTTTCGAATAAATTCCTTGGATAATATGGTCAACTTGGTGGGCTTTACGAGTTGTTCTTTCAAGACCTCTTTATTTGCTTCAGTTATTTCTTCAATAGTTTTTCCACTGCTATTTCTTTTGGTCTCTACATATTCTATTCTCAACTTAGCTGGAGTTGGTTCTTCTAGGCCTGTCATTACATCCATTCCAAAATCTTCAAGTAGGCTATTAGAGGCTTTCCATAGTCTTATGTATGACTTATTGACTGCTTCTTGAGTGCCTTTTATATCATTCATGATGGGTTTCCAGGTATCAAAGAGGACCTAGTCCTTGATCTTTTGTTTGCAGTGTATATTGACATTTTGAGCCTTTTGGTATTTGTTTCTTGTGTCCTCCAACCGACTATTCAACTTGATTTGGTCTTCATTGTTCCTCTTGAGTTCTTCATTGGCAGTCCCGACTTCTTCTGTAATAGTTCCCGGGACGAGGGCTCCTTGCTAATTTTCTTTTAGGGTATTCTCAAGGAGTTGATTATCTTGCTCTAATTTTCAGACTCTATCTTTCAACTTTTCATTGTAGATGCTTACTTCCAAGCTTTTTGCTGGTAAGTTTGCCATTTTTTGTGCATGTTTCATCTTGAGTTGTTCCATTTCCCTCGAGTGGGTGAGTTTGAGAGATTCCAATTCTTCTTAGTGTAACTTATGATTTATACTAGCCCTTTTCTCAAACCCAATGTTGTCCTTTTAAAGATGTAGTTCCTTTTGCATTTCTTCTTTATGCAGTTGTTATGTTGTGTTAGCTTCTTTTTTGAATTCACCAGATATGATTTCTTTTATTGTGTTTAGAGTTGCTTCAAGCTCAGCTACCCTGGTCCTGGATATATCCATTGCTTCACCCAACTCATATACTGACATTGCGTTTGCACCTACAAGTGCATTTAGGGATGATGCAGTTTGTATTGCATTTTCCTTAGGGTTTGGTATTGTCCTCCATTTGATGTTTCTATTAGAGGATTCCTTTTTGAGGGCAGATTCTCCCCTTTTTCTCTTATTTGTTCTTCTCTCAATAGCCCTGGTTTTATTGCTGTAATAATATTCACCTATAACCACTACAACATCATCTAGTTCTCGTACATGAGATGTGTAAGAAAATTTTCCTGGGATGGTTGCCAGAGGAGTGCAATCTTCAACTGGGATGGTTGCCAGAGGAGTGCAATCTTCAACAGGGATGGTCATTATACTTGCACTGGGGTTTGTTATAATTGTGTTTAACACATCTTACTTTTTCTTATTTTCTTGCCACGAGTCTTCCTCTACTTTCTCCTTCAACTCATTTGAATTTTTTTTCCTCTTCTTCTTTCTTTCTCTTTTCTTCAGCTTTAGTAGCTAATCTTTGCTTCTCTTCATCCTCCCTTTTCTTTCTTTCTAACTCTACATCATATTTGGATTTGGCTTCTTTTTTAGTGTTCTTTTCCTTTTCTTCACCATATTTCTTCAAGATTTCATCCCTTTTCTTGTTCCCATCTTGCTTGGCGTCCTTCTTTTCCAGATCTGTTTTTTTCCTTTGCTGGAACCTGTCCTTTGCTTCCTTGGCTTTATTTGCTTTGTCTTCAACTTTCTGTGCTTCTTCCCTTTCTTTAGCTTCCAAATTTTCTTTTTCCTTTTCCAACAATATTTTAAATTGTTCCTTCATTGTGTTCCTTTCTTCATCTTCCTCCTTTTGAATTTTTTCTCTAGCTAGCTCATCTTGTAGCCTCTGCAACACTTCTTCAAAAAACAAAGCTCCTTTGAAGAGGCCTTCAACAAAGTTTTCCTCGTGGATGGCTTGGTGTGTCAGATTGATTGATTTGATATGGTCATACACTATGTTGTGGCGATCATGCCCTTTTAAGTTCCTTATGCGTAAGCATGTCTCCTACAAAGCCTCAACTTCCTTCCTAGCATGGGGTTTATTAGACAATGTATATCTCCCTATGTGTAGTGGGAAATTGGGCCAATATTTCTTGTTTTTCTCTGATAGATATGTTCTGACCCCTTTATCTACTATATGGTATCCAACTTCTCGGGCCAACAACTTGTTAGGAACATACTTGGGTAAGAGGTGTGGTGGTCCATAACTTCCACAAACTTTGGTATAAGTGTAATATTTCTTTACATACCAATCTCCAATTCCTTCTAGGGTTTTTATGGCCCCTTGTGATATCCCATGTGGGAAAATACTGAAAAATTACTTTGTACAATGGGGCCAAGAAATAATAACATATGTTGTAAAAGTGCTCCTTGTAGTTTACATCCTAGAGTTCTGAGCAATATATATGAATTGGGGGTGGACTTGGAGTCCAACTCCATTAAAAAGAAAGGAAATGGATGGCAAAGCATATTTCATCAATAAGGTGGGTTGACATATAAAAGTCAGGGTTTTTCATACATGGTGCTTCCTTAGTTATGTTAAATATGTTGAATGCTAGGATGTTTTCCTAGTTGAATACTTGTCCCGTCTTCACCACTGTATATGCCATTGGAAACCATTCCATCCTAAAGTGTGTGATGGTTTCTTCACTCTACAGTTTGAAAATCATGGTTTTCAATAGCCTGTATGGTTCTTTTAGGTATTGAGTTGGGATAAATCTCCCCCCTTTCTTGACACGCCTCAACTCGACATTATACTAATCCTCCATTGATTATTCAAAATCATCATTTTCTAGTCCGAACTTCTCCAAAAATGACTCATTCAAAGATATTGTAGGCGTTAGGGTTTGATACCTTGTTCTGATATCTTTAGGGTTCATAGAAGTAATCATGACTTTAGATTCATTAAATATCATGGTTGTGCCTTTCTCTAGGTTTGTAAAACACCACTATGCAAGATCGTTGTACATGAATAACATAGGGCGAGCCACGATGGTGTGGATGTTGCTCTTTCTGATATTATGGTATGCATCAATTTCTTCGTCATTAAATGGGAAGTCTTCAATGTTGAAGATGCAATAGATTTCATTGTATCTTGGGAATGTTCTCTTACATCGAATAAACTAGTGTCTGCAATCGTAATTGAGTTTGGATCGATAATAGGGCCAAACACATATATTGTTGGGTTCTTCACCTTTCTTGTTTGTGTGCGAGACATTTTGTTTGTCTTGAGTTACTGTTACACACAATATGAGAGTCATTTTATTATATAATCAATCATTGATATCATTTATCTTAGATTATATGATATACATACCTAAATACTCTAAGATTTTGGAGGTATTTGAAGCTGGTATGATGTCATAATATAATAAATCACACTTTCATAGATTTCTTAGAGGTAAACAATGTACCAATAAAGGTTAAAATAAAGTCTTTTTATTTTACCTTTTCCCCTAAACCCTATGTAATTAATTTTTAGCGTGTTACAACTCTCGTTGGGTGAGATCCATACAATCGCCATTAATTCCTTCGGGAGAGATTTATGTTTGTTATCATAAGCACATTGTCAGAGGAATGTGATCAGGTGATGTTGCGAACAACATTTACGATAGTGCAGTGGTTGGAAGGGTTCATCAAAAGAGCTTCTTTTGAGGTGTTTGAAGGCCTTAAGATCTTCCAATGACAATTCCTTTAGAATATTCAATTTTGTCTCGAGAAGTGTGCCAAATGGATGAAGGTAGATCTTGTGTGTATTTAATATGTATGGGCCATTTAATTTAACCTCTTCATTTATAACCTTTAGCTTCGAACATCGGGCCAAGTCATCGGTGAGGAGGGAGTAGTGCTGAGGGGGTAACCTCGAAAAGTGTGCATTTCGACAGAGTCATTGAAAGAGTCTATTAGAAGAAAGGAATCAGAAGATGCAATGGCCTTATTCCGATGAAGGGGCCTCCCCACCATACTGTTGAAGCATGCTTGATGAGAATGAGCTATCATAAGATGCAAGCGTAATAGATCAATGTATGTTCCGATAATAATTCCTCGAGAAGTGCGCACCAATCAAAGGGTTATACAAAGTGTATCACACATAGCAAACAATCTACAATTTGGTGAGGGATTCACCATTATATGTCTTGTTGTAGTTGGTTCATTGGAGTCCTCTTGGCTAATTACCTTTCAACATGTAAGCTTAATGTAAAGACCTTGTGGTAATCATATATAACTTGTGTATCAAAAGGAAGACGTTGTCATCGGATCATGCGATCGGGATAACATATGTTTGCTAGATGCAATGCCTTCTTATACAACCTCCCGACGAAACTACTGAAGCATGCTTGTTGGAAGTTGTCGTTGGGAGATGTAAAATAGGATAATTCTTAAGAGGGAGACTTGATAGCCTTTGGGAAATGATCACATGGCTAGAGGGTATGTACACAATCATAGAGGAGCTTTCCAAAAGGAGCTTAAGGTTCCGTTGGGGATGGAGAGGGATCAGATGAGTAATAAATGTGAAGAACTTTCTGCCAGTCAGATCGCCTTAGATTATTTTCAGAGATTGCATAATGAAATGATGGTTTCATGTATGAATAACTAGTCAAGTTAGTAGTGATAAACAACTTGCTTAAATTTTAATAGGTAGGTACCAACTGGAATCCTCTAAGGTAGATAATTTTAGAGGGTTGTTGTGGAGGGCACAACAAGTGGCGACTTGATGGGAGAACAAATTATATTTGTTTTAGATATACCTCCAGATCATATACTTTGATCCTTGTTTGTTCTGAGGAATTTACAGGCTCGTTTATATCGTGGACCCCACATCACTAGCTTTTATTGAAAAAAATGAGAAAGTGATATAGCCTGGATGATCTCCTGAATAATTTATGTGATATAATAAGGGATGGGATTCAGTTAATTCTTGTTCAAAAATCTTAGGGGAGTGAGACGCCACAAAGGGGAAATCCTGGTTGTTTATAGGTCGACGTGTGTTCATCATCTCTTATTTCCCGGCATTGCTTCACTGTCAATGAGCGTCCATAGCCTTGACGAAGTTGCTTGGTATCATACAAGCATAGCCTCACTGCTAGCGAGTGTCCATAGCCCCGAGGGGTTTACTTGTACTTCCCACACAATCCTGTTGCTTTCAACTTCCTTGTTGTGAAGCTTTTAATTTCACCCTTTCATATTTGTAATATATAATTATTTTTTCAACATGGGTGCCTAGGAAGCGAGGTGATGCAAGAGTTGCTTTGATATGCCAACCTCAATCAATATTTTATCCTCATGGGTCTGCCTCCGAGAAGACCTTGGTAAGCCTTTATATCCATGTATATAAGGGGAAGTCTCACAAATATAATTAAGAGGATATCTGTAGTTGTTACCTATCTATATCTTGTAGAACCCATAAGCTTAGTGAGATTGATCACACATATATAGACAATCTACAAATTGAAATATTTGTAGTTGTTTCATTCATAATATGGGGTTCTCTCAAAACAGAGAGAAATGAATTATTCCCATCTAGCCTAACTACCGATGTGTTCAGATGCTTTCAAATAAGATTGCAAGGCAACTTTCTCACTACTTGGATACTTGAAAAGTTATTCATACATGAACTAAGCATTTAATTTTGTAACATGATCTCAACTGGGTTAGATTTTGTGCATGAATGGTGTAGCATGGTCAACATAGGCTTTATTGTGAAAGCAACGAACAAACAAATTCAACAACACAAAAGAGAGGTGGGAAAATACTATTCTAAAAGGATATGCAAAACTCAAAAAAGAAAATGAAAACTTACTATGTACAATACTATATCACCTAAGGTGATTATGAAAAGTGTCGTTTGATCATTTTTCCATTGATAGGGATCTCTTCCATGTCTCCCTCCAATGTATTGAGTTTGAAAGTTCCTGACCCGATTTTCTCATGAATTTGGTATGGGCCCAACAATAGTTTTTGGAACTTGGTATGTTTTTCTTTCAATTCATTGGCTTTATCCCATTTCAGGACTAGGTCACCTTCCTAAAAGTATTTGTTTCCAACAAATGACTTATCAAACCATCTCTTGATTAGTTCTTGATGTTGCATTAAGTTCCTTTTAGATTTTTCTCTTTCTTCTTCAATTTTAAGGAGCATATTCCTCATTTGATACATAATTGGGCATTCTTTGTCTTGGATTGATTGAGCCAATTGCATTGAAGGTAGGAAAGTATGGGTAGGTAAAATAGCTTTATGTCCATAAACTAGAAAGAAAGGAGAATTTCCCAAAGAAACCTTCGATGTTACTCTATCATCCCATAGAGCATTAGGGAGGGCCAAAATCCAATTGCTTTGGTGCTTTGTTATAGTTCTCTTCATAATTTTAATTAGATTTGTATTTGTAGATTATACTAGCACATTGCCTCGAGGGTAATAGTTAGTTGAATATTTGATTTTAGTTTTCTTTTCAAGAGCATATTCTATTAATTTCAACGAAGAAAAGTATTTGGCATTATCAAACACTAGATATTTTGGGACATCAAACCTGGTTATAATATGAGATCCAGGGAAAGATATTACCTGGTTTTCATTCACCACCTCGAGAGGAATTGCCTCAATCCACCTTGTGAAATAATATGTAGTAGTGAGGATGTATTTGTGCAACTGAGAGGAGTTAGGGTTAAGTTCCCTTATCACATCCAAACCCCATTGTTGAAATGGGCATTCAATTGAAACTGGTTGGAGGGGAAATGCTGGTTTTTTCTCTCTCCCGACTGATTTCTAGCATTCCTGGCATTTCCTTTCATATGTATGTGAATCTTTGAATAAAGTAGGCCAATAGTAACCAAATCTGAGGATTTTATGTCCTGTGTTGTTTCCCCTAAAGTGTCCTCTAGTTGGACCATCATGAATTTCAGAGAGGACTTTTTCAACATCCTCCTTTTCCAGACATCTTGGGAACACAACGTCATAATTCTTTCTAAATAATACTCCTTGAGTTAGATGGTATTGGGATGATTTGAGCCGAAGATCCCTCTTCTTATTTGGTTCCAAGTATTGTAGAGCTAAACTGTGGGTTAAATAATACTTCATCTCATAATACCATTTATCAGTGTTGACAAGGATGTAACACACTTCTCTCTCTAATAGACTCTGATTCTCATAGAGTTCATGTTCATCATCTGTATTATTTGATGATTCAACTGCCAATTTGCACATCCCTTATCCTTTAACACTCTTTGCAGGCTTTATTTCCATATCATATTCTTGTAAGGTTGTCATCCAGTCGGCCTTTTTGTCTCCCAAATCCTTTTGTACTAGGAGATTTCTTACATTAGGATAGGGCACAATGACTTTAGTTTTGGATTTGAGTAGATATGGTTGAAAATGTTTGACAACTTTAAAGACTGCATAGGCTTGCTTGTATACTTCTGGATAGTATAACTCTTCCCCTAGCCGACCATAACTCATAAAGGCAATTGAGAATTCATTCCCTTCATTGTTCTTTTTTGTTGGGACAACTGCAAATGCAATATCATAAGCAAATGTTTATAGTATGAAATCTTTGTTGAAATACAAACTTATTAGTGCAAGAGTCTGTGCTATATATTCCTTGATTTTTATGAATGACTCCTTTTCCTTGGGACCCCATTTGTACTTTGCATTCTTCTTTATCATGTCCTGAAGAGGCTTGATAGTTTCAACAAAACTTGGGACAAACCTTCTCACAAAATTATTTTTTCCAAGAAAATATTGCATGGACATCTTCTTATAGGGAGGGGGATTTTTTGAGATAACTTTAGTTCTTTCAGGTTCAATCATCATGCCATCTTTATATACAATGAATCCTAGTAGTTTGCCTTCATTAACTACAAAAACATATTTTTTGGGGTTCATAGAGATCCCGTACCTCCTGCACATGTTAAAGATTTTACTTAGATGATATATGTGATCCCATTTGTCTTTAAAAAAGACAATAACATCATCGAGATATACCACTACACATTTAACAATTAGCCCTTTGAATGCAATATATGTGGTTCTATGGCAAACAAATTTTTTGACAATTATAAGAATATTCAATTTAAGTAAGATATAATAAGGTAATCCATTTAGGATGAAATAATATATCATAAAATTTTATATGAATGAGATGATCGATTACAATGACAATGAGGGCCATATATACCCACACAGAGGTGCCCTTTCATTAATAGACATGTCTTTTCATTATGATGTATTAATTATTATTATTATTTAATGATTATTTATTTATATTTATATATTCTATATATATTTATGTTTGTTACATAGTCTTCCCCTTTAGAAATGCTCTGTCATCAAAGCATATTTATGGAGAGGCTCACGTCTTTGTTCTATCTTGCAATGTCTTCACATGATACTCCATTTTTGGCATTGCCAAGATTCACGATACGAGATGATATGAGTGACGAAGAGTTGAGTAGAATCGTCGAACTGTGAAATGGTTAGACCATGCTAAATCAATCTTCTGTAGAACATTGCTCTTGCACAATGAACTATTATCACGAGACTTAATTGCATTGGTATCAATATTTTTCGGATGATAAGTTAGTCATTCTCATCCTGAATGACATTGATATTCTGATTGGTTAATATATCTACTCTTATGATTTGGATGTCGATAAGGAGTTATTATAACATTATTTTCCCTTATATCATATTTGTAGAGTTTTCTTGGTTTAATTTCGGTATATGATTTTCTTCTTTATACGTTGATGTTGCTTTCTTGATTGCTAGATTTGCACTTGGAATTTCAATCATTTGTACTCTATCACCCGAGTATCTTCTTTCTTTAGATGGATTGTCATCTTCTCGAGTTGTGATAGTAACTGGATCTGTATATATTCCTTTCTTCTCAACTTGGATTCTTTCACTTGAAGACTTCGATACTTCCTCCTAGCTAAACTGTTCTAACTTATCTTCCAATGACTTCATATCATTCTTTATCTTCCTCATGTGTGTGAGTAAACTTTGATTATGAACCTTTACGCGTGAATTTTCCTCCTTATTTGATTTGTCGAATTTGTTCTTGTCTTCCTTCTTAGATTTTTCCTCTTTCATCATTCTGATTTGTTCCAATAATATTTGATTAAGGTTCTTTAAATGCGAGGTTTCTTCACTTTTTATGATAATTTATTTTTGAGGTCGTGATTTTCTTGTTCCAATTTCTGAACACATCGTTTTCTATCCCTTAACTTCTTGATCCTTGTATGTAGTTTTTGACTGTGGTCTTTTAAGCAAGAAATTTCTTCGTTTTTTTCTGTGATAACTTTGTCAAATTCTTTTTGGATCATTTGCATTGCTTTTTTATTTTCTTGAAGTATTACTTTTGAGATATCGTTAAAGTCTTCTGGTGTTACTGAATCTGGCTCTGATGTAGTGTCTTGTAATGTTATCATCTTCTCCTTATAGGGAAATGCCACAAATGTAGAGACCTAATTTAATTAAGTCTAATAAGATTCATAAAATTTAAACAAATAATTTACTTCTACGCGGAAGCAATAAGTAATTTATTTGAGCATTAGCATATAAGCAGCATAAATTAATTAATGAACAACAATCTAATGAATTACATAACAGACTATAGATACCTCTTGCTGATGCTAATTCCCGCTGATCTGGTTGTCCTCCCTGCTGCCTTGCCCAGCCTGCTGCTTTGACCAAACCCTGCCCAAACCGACTAACCACCCAGCCAGCTAGGAGCAGCCTGTCCGGCTCCCTAGCTCCAGGATACCGTAAGGAATCCTGGCCCCTGTGCCCAAAACCCCCAGCAACCCGGTGCCCCCTGCAATTATTCACAAAAACCCCCAAAACCAAAACTCCCAACACCAGAAAAATAAGCAAACTAGAAATACAGTCTTCCCCCCTCCAATAATTCTTCCTCCCCCCAATTATCATAATGCCCTCCCGTAGGACTCTTCCCCTGTCATATCTTCCCCTTCACCTACTCTCCTCCCCTGCATTAATTACCTTATCCCCTACTTTATTACCTTATCCTTAACTTGTCATACGTAAAGTTTCATAAGGATTAAATTAAAGTTATTAAGTCCCTTAATTTATTACCCAAATCATTGAATGTGTTATGTAATCAATCAATTAATTAATCAATCAATCAAAAGTTATAAACAATTAATTAATTAATATTATTAATACTAATCATTGTTTAACTAAAACCATATTAGGACAATTAATTATCTAATTAATTTTATTTAATAATCCCTATGCATCTATTTAACTAGGGTTGTTACATACACCCACCCTTCAGGAAACTTCGTCCCGAAGTTAAGGTATCTCATGATACAAAGGAAAAGAAACATGGTTCACACATTCATAATAATTAACCGACATTATTAGTAAGTAAGCCAAGAAAACTCATACATACTAGTGTACATGTAGAAGAAATGCATGTGTAGCTAGTACATACAAGTCTCATGCATGTGCTAATAATCAATAACTATCACCCTTATAGTAATTTATGTATGCATCCAATCCAATCAACCAGACTAGTCTTTTATAAAAGACAATAAACCAATCAAATGTTTGCGAAATCCTTTAATTACAATTATCTAGTTCAACAATTTTATTTAGACAACTGTGGTTTA
>SNQJ01S0054749.1:35885-71856 GCA_010110895.2 Picea sitchensis
GCACTGGCCACTCCATAATGGCCTTTACCTTTTCTGGGTCCACAGAGATTCCTTCGTCGGAAATGATATGACCTAAATAGTGAATTTCTTTCTGGAAGAAGGAACACTTTGACAACTTCCCATACAATTTGTTCTCCCTAAGGCAGGACAACACCACTTGCAAGTGTTCCTCGTGTTCTCTTTCGTTCTTGGAATAGATGAGGATGTCATCTATAAAGACTTGTACAAAACGGTCTAAGTACTTCCGGAATACGCCGTTCATGAGGCTCATGAATACTGCTGGTGCATTGGTCAATCCGAAAGGTACTACGACAAACTCGTAATGCCCAAACCGAGTTCGAAAGGCAGTTTTCGGGATGTCGCCTTCCTTAATCCTTAACTGATGATACGCTGATCGCAAATTGATCTTTGAGAATACCGCTGCTCCTTTCATCTGATCGAAGAGGTCATCTATTTGCGGCATTGGGTACCTATTTTTCACTGTAGCACGATTCAAGTCCTTGTAATCTATACACAATCGTAAGGATCCATCCTTCTTCTTTACAAAAATTACTGGTGCACCCCAAGGTGAGACACTGGGCCTTATTAGCCCTAAGTCCAGTAACTCTTTCAATTGCATTTGCAATTCACAAAGTTTCGACGCTGTCATCTGATACAGAGTCTTGGAAATTGGTTCTGCACCATGTTTTAGCTCAATAGTAAAATCAAGCTCCCTCTCAGGAGGTAACCCTGGTAACTCGTTTGGAAAAACATTCTTAAATTCTGACAACACTGGGTACTGATCTAATGAGGGCCCCTTCCTTTCATTCACTACTTCCACTACATATAGTTGACACCCTTGCCTCAAGCATCGCTTAACCTTCATAGTTGAGATAAAGCGTAATGACACCCTTCTCCGTACACCCTGGATATCAACTGGTCTTCCTTCATCATCGACACAAAGCACCCTTTTTGCGAAACAATCTACCAAAGCTCGATGAACTTCTAACCAATCCATTCCAATGATTAGGTCATACGCCCCGAGAGCAGTAATGTATACCTTCAACCTGGTAGTACACACTTCTAGGTCTACTATACAATTATCAACGCTCGATCCTACTGCTTGTTTTTCCCCCGAAGCCATCTCGACTTGTTTAAAGTCATCGTGCTCGTAGGCTGCCAATCCACTCTTTTCTAATGCAGATGGTGAACTGAAACTATCTGTCGCACCAGAATCAAATAAAATCTTAACATTGATATGATTTAGTGTACCTGATGACTCCACCACCGTGGATTGATGTTCGGCCTGGCGATTATTAACCGCTACGTAAATCTGGTGGCTGCTACTTGCTCTTCCCATTGGGGCATTTCCTTCTCTATGCACAAATCCTGATTGTAACTTTGGGCAGTCACGCTGGTAATGGGGTCCCCCACATACCCAACAGGTAACACGAGATTGAACCTGCGCACTATTTTGTGACTGTCTCTGAAATGAGTTCCTTCCCCTGGAACCCCAACCCCTGCTAGTTGTTCCCTGAGATGGTCGTGGACCGTCCTGCGTCATTGGCGATGAACGAGATGCTGCACTCGCTGCTATTGAAATCCCTACGGCTACCGTCTTTGGTGCGACTCTGTTACCATATGGAGGTGGCCTTGAGCCCCTTCCCCTGGGAAATGTCCTAGGGGCCTTCCCCACGAATCCAGGGTGATGCGGAAAGGTCGGTCTTGTACCTCTGGTTAAGTTCATGTGTTCCTCCACATAACACGCATTTTCCACAGCTTCCGCTACTGAAGACGGTTTCCACATCCGCTCCATAGCCCTTATCTTAGGGTTTAGCCCATAGACGAAGCGTTCTGCCTGTCGTTGGTCGTTATCCATATATGAAACATACTTGACCAATTCTATAAACCTAATCTAATATTCTTCTATGGTCCTGTTTCCCTGTACTAAAGCATGAAAAGCTCCTACCTGTTGTTCCTCATAGTAAGCTGGCAGATATTTCCTTTGGAACCTCTCCTCGAAAAGTTCCCAAGATACGGTGTCCGGGGTAAGATGTAGTTGTCTTTCCAAGTTGCCCCACCAGTTCAAGGCGTTTTCTCTTAACTGAAAAATCGCTATCTTCGCCTTTGAGGTGGACGCATAGTCCCTTAAGTCAAAACACCTTGTCATGCCTTCCAACCATGCTTCCGTGCGTTCACTGGCGCGACCCCCGGCAACCTTCGGAAGTTTGATCTTTTGCAGTTCTCGAGTGATGTCTTCGGGTGGAGGTCCTCCCCCGAATCCCTCGACACTTCTAGATTACCCTTTCTAGATGGTGGGGGTTCCACTTCGGTCCTTGCTGGTTGTCGCCCCTTTAAAGTCTCATTTATTGCCTCCAAAGAGCGCAGTATGAGAGCTAGTTCGGGTGAAGGCGGTGGCGGCGCTAGCGGTGTTGGCGGTGCCTGTGATGCTGCTCCTCTGCCTCGATTCCCTCGTGTCCTAACCATCCTGTATGATTTAACCTGCATCAACCAAAGTTGTCAGGGTGAGTTCAAGGATGTTTCTTATCTGCGCAACTTAACTAGAAAACAGGGTTATGCTTAAGTTTTTCTTTACTTGTCTGTAAACAGACATTACTCTCTTTAGGGGATTGGCTAGGTTAGGGTTAAGCATCTAATCTTGGTGTCACTGCCTAAGAAAACTATTGACCCTCTCACTCGGTAGCTATGCTAGCTTTGAGCTATACTCGCCAATTCCTCTAGCTTACTTGCCTAGTACGTATCAAGCCTCCTCCCGCTTGTCTTAGTCTAAGTCCTTTAAACTTTTTGTTTACAACTAATTAAGGTGACTTCCAACCTAATGTTGATTAATTATTAAAAACTAATAATCTTGCCTAAACTTAATCAACAAAGCCTAAGTTTCAGTCGCCTTAATCAACGCATTTAGTAAATCCAGTAAAATAATATTATTATTAGTATTAATTAATTAATCACTAATTTAATTAATCCTTCCATTTAATTTAATTAATTTTTCTCCAAGGCACATACATGGCGCGTTGGTGTTTGGTTGTTTCTTAAGGCTTAGGTGGTGGGTGGTCGTGGGTTCAAAACCCATAGACTCCAAAACATTTCAATTTTTTTTTTTATAACTTTATTTATTAATATTTTATTTATTTATCATTATATAATTAATAAACAAATTAATAAATAATATATATAATTAATTTACGATGATCAATAATAAAAAAAATAATAAAAATAAAACATATATAAATTTAAACAAATAATTTAAAAACAACAATTTTTTTTTAAAATAACAAAGGGCGGGCACGCATGAAGCCCACGTGCCCCGCCCTCGTTCCTCTAACGCCCTCCTGACCTAAACCTAACCCTACACGCCGTAACACTAATTCCTCTTTTCCTCTTCGTCTCTTCTTGCGAGGTCTCTGGTTACCTGGTCAGCCGCCATGGCTTTCTCTCAGGGCTTCTCCTCGTTTGTCAGGTGTTTGGTTTTTGGCGTTGGTCGCTGGCTTGTATTATGTGTGTTGTTTTGCATTGAGCTCGCAGACTTGTATTTCCAGTTTTTTTTTTTGTTTTTATTTTGGGTGGCCATTCGCATGGCCTCTTGCATGAAGCTTTAACCACTTCAACTAGCCCATCATTTAGACTAGTTATGGGAATATACCTTAATGTTTGTTTTGTCTAATTATTATTGTCTAAACATCAGCATAGATGAAATGAGATTATATTAAACATCACCATAGATGAAATGTCCAATCTAAGAACAACCTGGTGTGGTATATTATGCATTAGATTCACCTGTCTCCTGGCAAATCATTTCCATTCCATTTGGTTGATTTTCATGTTTATGATTTTTTGATTTTGGGCAACGAGTTCGGTAACTATATTTGAAGTTACAAAGGATTATTGCAGTGATAATGAAGCTAATAGATGGTATTACAGACAAAACAAGCACTATTGAAACAATTCACAGGCACACTTTCTATCCGCAAGATGCTCTAAATGTTTAAAGAGATTAGGGTTGTTTGTCTTGTACCATAATTTTGTTGCTTTTATGTTGAGATTAGGTGTACAGTCCTTGTAAACTGATGGTGGTCACTGTCGACATTGTCGACTAGAATTAGGTGATCAAAATCTGAGATCGAAATCGTAATTTCCAAAGTGCCAAGAAAGTTTTGATTGAATCTTGGGAGGCTAAGAGACGGGGACTGAAGTTCATGGGCTTGTAATTTAAGTCTGCATATGTTGAGTTCTGGGGCAATCCGAGTTCATGTTGTCTAAGATTTTAGACAGACATGAGCTTTCAAAGTTGTCCGAGAGTGAGAACTGTTTATTAATTAAAAAAAATTGCTTTCTGTTTGTGCAGCTCGCGGCTCCTCGGCCGTGGCTGGGCGCTGAGTTCGGGCTGTGTCTTAAATGTTGGACGCGTGGTGCAAGAAACAGGCCCATGGGCTCCTTCGTGGCTTGGTCTCGTCCCGGGTGCTTTGTGCGTTGGGCTTTTTAACCGTGTGTTGAGCTATATGGAGCGGTGTTGGTCTTGGCGCTTGGCACTGAGCTTGGTATGTTGCGTGGCTTGTTGTTGTGGCTGGGCGCTGGTGCGCCTATGGAGAGGTCCGGGGTTCGAACCCCATAGACTCAATAACGCATGGTATGTTGGCAATGCGACTTTGGCTGATAGATAATGATTTACAGAAACAATGCTTGGAATGTTGGGTTTTTTTTTTTCGTTGTTTATTTATTTCTGTTTCGGTCTCTCTCTAATCACACACACAACGCTACATTTTCTTACCTGAATCCTCAGCCTTTCTAGGTCGAATCGGTTTAAGTTTCCTTCGTTCGAGTCAGTCTTGTGCGATCCCTTCATTAACCCTAGGACACAAAACGTAAAATTGCCTGGTCAGGGCTTTTACAATGGCTTTAACCCAATGGGTCCACTTCCTAGGGACAAATGGTATGATAATGCTTTGCCAAGTCGCAGAGACATATTATCGCCACTTCTTAATTCTGGCACAGCATGATGTCAAGAACGAATCGTTGGGCATTGGCGGAGCTGCTAGTTCAATCACAGGTAAACAAACTACTGTATAGTTTCAACCAGTTTTTTTTTTTTTTTTACTATTGCTTGGACATCATCGATTACCATTTTTGAATGTATTTTTGTTTTTGTTCGTTTCCCAATACAAGATGTGATTCGGGTCATGTGATTGGCATAGATAAATCCATTGATATCCAACGAGATAAGAATGCTTTGCCAAGTCCCAACGACATATTATCTAGAATTCTTTAGCTTGAGGTCTCTCTCTGATCACTAGTGAAATTGTTTGGACCTTTTAAAATGAGAAAAACCCGAAAATATTCCTTTTAGATTTGATGTAATGAGATATGAAATTTGAAAACCTCACTATGAAACTGTATAAACAACTAAATACCCACCAGAAAATATTCCTTAAAACTTAATAAATATAGAAGCCATTATAAACCTGTGCTGCATGGCATCATTACCTATCGTTGTTGTTGTTGATGTTACTCAAATCTTTGGTATGGAATTTGGGTTTGTGTGGCGTTAACTGAAAACGAGGTTCGTAACCCCTTCATTATTTACAACTCTGGTACGTCTCACTCTCAAATGTGAATCTTGGCACTCCATTATTTACAGCTCTGGTACGTCTCACTCTTAAATGTGAATCCTGGCATTACAACAACGCCTTTGCTAAGGTACCTGGTGGCTCTTTCCTCGACTTGGCATGAGTGGAATGAGATGGAAAAGCTCCATCTCCATGGAATGGAGGCGATAGCAAGGAGGTCGCGGGTTCAAGCCAGTGGTAAGCCAAAGCTTGGCTACCTCTGTTGAGAAGAAGGTTAAATGTTTGCTTGTTTATTTATAACTCTGTTCAGACATTCCCGGGCAGAATATATATATAAATGTATTTATTTACATAGGTTGGTTTATTTGAAACAAGTGTTAAAATTTATTTAACACTTCAATTAGTATATTATTATGCCTTGTATATTTTTAATGTGCATATTATTTATATATAGATCTGTGTTAAAAAAAATTGTGCTTGGCTTGCAGGTTAGGTGGAGGTGGAGCTGGAACTTGGATTTTCATCTAATTAAAGGGTTTCAAGGTCCCTGGACTGCTTTCAATATATATATATATATATATATATATATTATTCAGGGTTTCACTATAACTAAATAGAAGTGTTTAAATTTCTGGGTGGGTAGGTAGGCCCTTGGCTCCAGATTTTGAACCAGGGCTCTGATACCATGTGTAGAGACCTAATTTAATTAAGTCTAATAAGATTCATAAAATTTAAACAAATAATTTACTTCTACGCAGAAACAATAAGTAATTTATTTGAGCATAAGCATATAAGCAACATAAATTAATTAATGAACAACAATCTAATGAATTACATAACAGACTATAGATACCTCTTGCTGATGTTAATTCCCGCTGATCTGGTTGTCCTCCCTGCTGCCTTGTCCAGCTTACTGCTTTGACCAAACCCTGCCCAAACCGACTAACCACCCAGCCAGCTAGGAGTAACCTGTCCGACTCCTTAGCTCCAGGATACCATAAGGAATCCTGGCCCCCGTGCCCAAAACCCCCAGCAACCCGGTGCCCCCTGTAATGATTCACAAAAACCCCCAAAACCAAAACTCCCAACACTAGAAAAATAAGCAAACCAGAAATACAGTCTTCCCCCCTCCAATAATTCTTCCTCCCCCCAATTATCATGATCCCCTCCCGTAGGACTCTTCCCCCCGTCATATCTTCCCCTTCACCTACTCTCCTCCCCTCCATTAATTAGCTTATCCCCTCCTTTATTACCTTATCCTTAACCTGTCATACGTAAAGTTTCATAATGATTAAATTAAAGTTATTAAGTCCCATAATTTATTACCCAAATCATTGAATGTGTTATGTAATCAATTAATTAATTAATTAATCAATCAAAAGTTATAAACAATTAATTAATAAATAAATAATAATATTAATACTAATCATTGTTTAACTAAAACCATATTAGGACAATTAATTATCTAATTAATTTTACTTAATAATCCCTATGCATCTATTTAACCAGGGTTGTTACAACAAACTTTTTCTCCATGTTTAAGATGAAGGTACCTAGATTTGTAAACCAAGGTAACCCGATAATTATGTCGACTTATTCTTTATACATAATTGTGACATAGAATTGCGATATATATTCATATTTATCAATTGTTACTTGTAACTCCTTAATTTGAAAAATATTTTTATTTTCAATTATATTCGGCTCTCAAATTAATAATTGATTTTCCAAATCAATATTAATGTAATTTTCATTATAGTCCAAGTTAATAATGATATTAACTTCTCTTCTTTGAATACCCCATTTAATGTAGAAAAACCGTAACATACGATTGGACAATATATATATATATATATATATATATATTCCCTTTATTTTTATTTCAACTCAATCTTTTTCCTTGTAAAAAAAATTACATCATTTTTTTTTATAACGAACTTTTAAAAGTACCCCTTTCTCTTACTTCTTAACTTTTAAATACACCTTCCACTACTTTCTCTAATACTACTTAATCTTTTTTAAAAGGCACTTTAGAATAAATAACATATTATTTTTTATAAACCTTTTACTAAGACTTCCCTTTTATTTTTTTTCACTTAACTTCAACTCTTTTAATTTAAATTTATAATTTCTCAATAAAACTCTAAGTTTTGACTCTTGGTGCACAGACGTGAATGACTGGCATGGTAGATAGTTTAGTTATTGTTGTACGGAAATATACGACACACCATCAATTAAAAATTGCATGGATCATCGAATGTACGATGACATAGTTAGATTTAATGTGGTATGACAACAATTTGACGGTTGTACGACACCTCAATTAAATATGGATTTCAACGGTGCGGACAACACATGCATTACTTTTTTAAATCACCCATTGTACGGATTATGTGTTGTGGATGACAACAATAATTTGCAGGTGGATGGTATAGATTGTAATTGATGGCTGATAAAATTCTAGTCGATTAAGCATGAACGATACATAATAACATAATTAAATTTATGTCTGCACCGAACAACAAGAACATCAGAATTGTTGTATGGCTTGCTTTGCAAAATTTTAATGATTGATACAGAAATATGGTACAACCCAATTTATAACTATACAATCTAACTTAATTCATATGTACAGATTATTAATGTCTTCAACCTCTTCTGTATGAAATTTAAAATCAAAAACTTTTTTTTATTTCTCTTGAGAGTTTTTCAGAATTTGCAGCAAAATTAATTTTCAGATTTTGTTTAGTTGCAACGGAATATTTTTTTTTTCTCCAATGATATTTTTATTTTCCGTTCCCTGTAATTTTCTATGGCTTCAGAAATTGTTGGCATCAATCAATCTTTACATCAATTCTTGATTTATAAATGGCAAAATGCCTTAGTGTGGTCAAATACCTGGACGATCAGAGAAACTATCATTGATAATTGTGTGGCCAAGGGTAAGGAGTGATGTTTCCAAGCGCAACAAAATATTGACCGAGGGTCTAATGGCCAAAGGTCGGGATCAAATTCGGCTCTGATAAGAGAGTGGTCAATGGCCGGGATCAGACGAGCTCTGATACCACTATAACAAACAAACTTGTTTGACAATTATAACAATATCCAATTTAAGTAGGATAGAATAAGGTAATCCATTTAGGATGAAATAATATATTATAAAAATGTATATGAATGAGATGATCAATTACAATGACAATGAGGGCCATATATATCCACACAGGGGTGCCCTTTCATTAATAGACATGTCTTTTGGATAAGACATGCCTTTTCATTATGATGTATTAATTATTATTATTTAATGACTATGTATTTATATTTATATATATTTATGTTTGTTACAAGCTCTTTGAAAGGTTTCACGTGTATTTATTAATCTGAATGGCATTTTCTTGTAAGCATAAGTTCCCCATTTAGTTCAAAATATAGTCTTCAGTTGGTCATCATGGGACACTAAGACTTGATTATAACTAGAAAAACCATCTAATAATGAGAGCATCTCAGAACCAGAGACACACTGCAAGATTTGCTCCATAGGTGGCATAGGGTAATTATCCTTTTTAGAGGACTTGTTCAAATTTCTGAAATCACTACAAAGTCTTACATCCCCATTTTTCTTCTTCATGGGCACAAGATTAGAAATCCATTAGGTATGCATGTCTAGGTAAATTATTCTCGTTGCTAGTAATTTGTTTAATTTATCCATTACTCGAGGTCATAAGCTTTGATGCATTTTCCTCAACTTTTGTTGAAAAGGCTTTGTTTGGGGCTTCATAGGGATTAAATGTTGGATAATTTTGATATCATAGGTTTTGAAGTCATGATAGGTCCAAGCAAAGATATCCTTGTATTCTTTGAACAATTTGATGAAGGCTTGTCTTTCACCCTGGGTACAATTCTTTCCAAGGTTGATATTATGAGGTACACTATTTGTCCCAAGATTTATTACAACGAATTGCATTGTTGAACTATTTGTTTTGCAGTTTGTTACTTTCTTGGATTTGTCTTAAAGATCATAGAGATTTTCAAGCCTCACCACATTTTTGGGGATGTTGTTTACTAAAGTAACATTACTCCCCGTTGCTTGACATACCGAGTCAAGATCATCAGAATTTACATTTTGGTCATGTTGGCCTTCATCTATGACAGAGTCTTTGAAGTTACCTTCAAGATGTAGGAAACTTATAATTTGTTGGTAATCATCAAAGACTCTCTAGTTGGTTATTGTTATCACAAGACTTGTAGTTGTGCAAATCCCAACACAAGATCACCAAATCTTGTATAACTATAGGAAATCCTACCACTGTCACCTTAGTAAGAAATCCCTTCATTTTAGTGATGGATGAGGCCCACCACACGTGAGGTTTCCCTTGTGACATCAAGGGATAAAAGTAGCATGTTTGATAGCCAAGTCTACCGCCCCCTCTCTTGATCACCTAAGTAAACATATAGGTCAAGGACAAATAAGAGGTAAAATATGGTTTGAGTACGTGCCTAGAACAAGAACACTTTATAGTATTTATATAATCAGTTCCAAGTACAAGTATGACACTAGACAGTGAAAGATGCTATGGTTGTCATAAAATTGTAGCAGTTAATAGCAATACAAAAAAAATAGATAAATTATAACAACAAGAAGAAAAACAATTCATAATTACAACAATTTACCATGAAAACTTAGCATTTACTCAATAGAACATTGTCCAATCATTATATGCAATTTATGGGTATGTTAGGCCATTACTAGAGTAATGTATGAAACAAATTAGTGTATGTTAGTATGGTTGTAACAAAAATTTTCAACAACATCAAGTATATTAGTGAGTTAACTTAAGTTAGGGTTAGTAAAGTTAGTAGAAAGCTTGAGAGAATGAAAATTAAGAGATTTTGATCACTTTCGCCACAAGAGAGCTTAAATGATTAGTGCCTTAAGTCTATGGAGTCTTTTACAACAATAATACAATATGTTTGGAGAATGATAATAACAAGATCCAAGAGGTGGGGTTTGAAATCTAAGGTGTTAACACATTAGGGCCTTCGATTTCAAGCATTAAAGAGAAGGGTTTCTAGAGTGCAAACGCTTTTGGGCTCTAGCAACCTTTTCTCCCTTCTTAAGTTCTTTAAGTAAGTTATAATCAAGAGTCTAAAATCAAACTCCTAAAGTTCTAGCACCTTAGGGATTTAGGAGATTAACTCTAGGTAGGATTTCCCTTACAAATTATGGATGAAATTAACCTTGTGAGAGGAGGAAGCACTTATTCTACTCTCTTAGGGTTTTACCAAGCAAATATCTTCAATATGAACAAGTAAAATTTACCATAAACATTCAATAACTTGAAATGAAATTGTATAAATTTACTTACTCCACCAAGATATGATAAGAATAAACCCTAATTGCATAAATTACATCCAAAATAAAAAAAATCCATCCACAAATAATCCTCCAAAGCAAGTCACATGAGAGAGAGAGAGAGAGAGAGAGAGAGAGAGAGAGCCAAATACAGTGAAAACTTCAGTCTTGTCTCTCACAAAGGTGAGAAATTTGTGATGATAAAATCGAGTCTTGGATAGCCATATTTATATGGGAAATCCTAGCCATCAAAAGACTCCAATGAAAAGTCGCGTCCCTTCAATAAGAGTGCCAACCTCTTCCAATTGTCCATTCGATTTACAAAATTTAAATTTACATGAAATAAAACCCTAAAAAGGGTGATGTAATGTCCCTTTCCAAATAGGAGCTCCAGAGAGGAGGCTAAATGGTCTAAACCACCCCGTTAGACTATAGCCAGGGCCAAAGAGGGGTAAACAGGGTTACTAGAGGTCACTCCAGTCATAGGTGTTATATTCGAAAAGTGACATTGAGCTAAAAAGGGTTAAAAGCGCTTTTAAGTCATTATGAGCTAAAAATAGAAGTCAACAATGAATTAGTGTTTCAGCAGTGATTTAGGGTTTTGGAAGTCAACAATGAATTATGATTTCAACATGATTTAGGGTTTTGGAAAGCTATAAAGGAAGGGTTAGCGACGTAATTCATCATTATGCAGATTATGACTTGTCATTGAGGAGAAGAGGCACATCTCATGAGAGATAGTTCAGTGGATTCCAGGAGGAAGACACTGGTTGGCTAATTTCGGTGTTGAGAGACACACCCTAGTCAACGGGAAGATCATTCAGGTCTTCCATCATTCTTCAGCAGCAGTTACACAGTGTTCAACAACAAGGGTGCATTCATCGAGAGTGAGGGTGCAACTTCTAAGAGGGTTTTTAGTCGACTTATCCCAACCAGGGAGAATTATGAGATTTCCCTCTGACCCATTTGAGAGGAGGGCAAGGCGCATCTTTTGCCAGGTTCCTAATCAAATTCTGATAGAGGAATCAACTGGGATGCATTTTCCAGACTTGGACGTGTGACACTTTTGGCAGGCACATTTGAGGTTCCAGAGCAAGCATCAGACCAAATTCAGGGAAACCCTTTTGACCCATTTCCTAGTAGACCAAGGCGGTCGTTTTGAGACATATCTCGTCCAATTCTGACGGTGGAATCACTAGGACGCATTTTGCAAGAAGAAGAGGGGTGCATTCCCCCAAGGGTATCCATCCGGGGTCCAGATTCATCAGCAAAGGGGTCCGTTAGATACCAGTACTGAGGACTAGAGCAGGGCGCATCATTTGGGGCAGTTTCCAGGCCATTATGAGAAGTATAGCTCCCAGGGTGAACTTTCTAGACTTCCAGTAGTTACCGTCAGAGCTGCCATAGTCCCAATGCATCCATTGATTCCGCAGTGCTCCCATATTCCTTGTATTATCTTTTAGTTGCTTATTTTTATTCCAGCTAAGATCCTTTGTCTATTGATCTAGTGGAGTATTGTCAGTTTATTCAGCCGCATTCGACCATTTTGTAATTCACAGAGATATCATAATACAAACTTTGCAATCCTTTGTCGCGCTTTTTATTTGTATGATCATTTATATGCTGTAGACCATTGATCTTACACATACATTAGCAACGTTTCCTAGACTAGCCAAGTCAGGAACATTACAGGTGACGTCATGCCCTTGTAGGATGACGTTAGGCTCATAGGAGTGACGTCTAGGCTGAAAATGCGGAATGTTGGGCCTCCAAAGGCCACATGCCACTCTCTTAGGTGTTGGGGTCCATGCTAGATGCCTCCTCCATCAATCCATCAAGCAATTCATAAAACCATGTCCCCTAGGTGACGTCATGGGCTAGAAGGGTGACATCTAGGCTTCCAAAGGCTAGCATTCAAGTGAAGAAGGGTGGATTCTCATCCTCTAGCCAAGCCAAGATGCCTCTAAAGGCAACATCATCCATCATCAAGGTGCAACGCTCAACATCAAATGGTGCCCCAAATGTGGGGTCTAACATCCATCCTGTGGGCAAGGTCCTACCAAGAAAAACAAGTACGCCCTCCAAGGGTCCACAAATCATATGAATCATGCCAAATAAGCCACATATAATAAGAGAGCCACCCAAACACGTGCTTCATACCCCCCTTTCAAACTAAAGAAATGCTCAAAGACCTTATAAAATTTTCCTAATTTAGGTATGGGACGGTTTTCAAGGTTACTTATTGGGTTAGCCAATCCCCAAGTCAAGGGTGTTTCCCAAGGAGAACCTATCTAAGTCATGTAGTGAGTGTGAGGTGGATTTCGGGCAATACTTCTAGGGATGGGTTCTTAACATACAAGGGTTTGTATTGTCTCATTTATGGGTGCCTTTGTAGAGGGTGTGTTGCCCTTCATCCGCAATGGAACATTTTTCCAAGCCCTTTTATTGCCATTGATTGATAAAGTTCCAAACATTGAATACTATGTGCAATGGAAAGTAAAGAGTACCGCAATGCCACTTGAATCTAGAAACACACAAAGTGCCATATGCAATGGAAAGTAAGGGACACAAAAAAATGCATTTCCTCAACAAGCGTGACATTTATTAATTATGTGATTTCTTTTGCAGGTACTTCATTTTTGGAGAAGCGTTTTATTGTTCCTAGGACTCGAGGGCGAGCATCTAGAAGGATACTATTGGTTTTTATCTTTTTCCAACTACAAAACCTTTGGGCCTTTAGCCCCTTCTTCCCATGAAATGAGGTACAATCCATTCATGGGTCAATGGACCCAGAAACCCATAAGACGAGGAAGCAGAGGGGAAGAAGCATAGAAGGTGGTAAGTATGGACGTGGATGGTACAATGACCTTTCAAGGAACTACCTAGTAGAAACCCCGATCCCGAGGGTGAACAACTTGCTAGGACATAATGATAATCACCAAGTTGAAATTAGGCAAAAGGTATAATTTCCAAGTAAACGTTCCATAATCAAGAAAGGATTCTTTGCAACATGTCCAAATGCTTCAAATATTAAAGTGACACTTACCATGACACCAGACTTGTTATCTCATGAAGCAAGACCTGCTGTTCTCTGGGACCTGTTATCGCACAAGTTGTAGGTTGGGAAAAGCCCGACCCAACCACTAAAATGGCGACAAATTTGAGAGCACCTACCCACTGTCACCTTAGGCAGGTGTTCCTGTCACTTTAGAGGTGAGGTAGTCACCTCAAGAAGGGAATCCTAGTAACCCTAGGGGGAAATGAGATGGAAAATGTGATGTATGAGTGGAATCCCCTATAGGTCAAGTTGTTATGTGTGGAGAAGGGATTGAGTAAGGTCTTGATGGTAATTAAGGGTTGCCAAGAAGTAGTAGACCTTACAAATGTTGATTGTACTTGCCTGAGACACAAGAAAAACAACAATACAAGCCCAAGTATATGATGGACAAGAAATTTAAGCTTACTTTCCCTAATTGTAGCAGTTAGTAATAGTATATATCAACAATGAAAATGATAAAGAATGTTTCCAACAAGTTTTTAAGAGTCTAGTTGAAAGAGCAAGAGACAAACTAGAAACAACAAGATTAGTTTAAGTAAGATAGCATTAGACTCTAGCAATGAAAGAAGGATGTAATAAAAGGTGCTTGCAAAAATGTTTTGCAGCCTTATGGCTGTAGCAAACTTGTTCTTACAACAGTAAATTCAACCATCAAAACTCACAAAGAATCCACCCAAAATTTGCGCTAGACTAAGTAGATAAAGGTGGCAATCTCTTAGGTAATTTTGATGGCTGAAAAGCAAGTTATAAGTGAAAGAGTGTTAGGTTTTCTGCAGCCCTAATGGCTGAAGATGAAAGTTTATAACAACAACAAGAAATAACCCTTTAGAGGGGATGCCCTAGTTGTGGAGAGTTTCTCAAGGCATAAGGAACAAAACCTAGATTGTAGAAAGTTGAAATGACCGAAAATCACGTTTCCCAATGCAACTATTTATTTCTCCAATGCAAAATATTTGGATTAGTGGCTTTAAAATTGGGTAAATGGACTCTTATAATAAATATTTAGATCAACAAAGACCCTATGGGTGTAGGCCATTTTACTTCCTAGGGTATTCCAATCAAACTTAGGGTAAATATAAGAGGGTATACACACTTGTATTCCTCCTAACAACCCTTGCAAAATAACTTGTAAACTTTAAAAAAATAGATGAAGCTTAATGGAGGGTGTATCCAACATACTCCTCCTAGGGTTTCATCAAGCAAATTCACCATAAGCATCAAGAGAAAAATCATCAAAGAGGTGTGCATCACTCCTCCTCATCCATTCACCAAAATATAGCACCATAAAACATTTTCACAAAAGAGAAACACCATAATGCCCAAGAATAGCTAAAATTTTAGCCAAGTACCTCTCACAATGGGAGAGTTATGTTATGAAATGAGATTCACATGATCTCTATTTATACAAAAGTCTTAAAACACAGTTTTTCCACTTAGCAAGGGTAAAACATAAGATAAGGGGTAAACAACCCTTATCTTACCCCTTGCATCAAACATATATATTTAATTTTCACTTTAACACAATAGAAACCCTAAAAATAAGCTGACATCACCCCTTTAGGGTTTGTTTTGACCACTCTAGAAAGTCGTTGGACAGGAAAATGGAGGTTGTTGGGGCTCCTTGAGCCTCCTCATCATGTGCTAGGGTCAATCCATGTCTCCTTCGGTCAAAATATGCCAAGTGTCAATGTGCAATAACT
Source organism: Picea sitchensis (assembly GCA_010110895.2). Classification (NCBI taxonomy): domain Eukaryota; kingdom Viridiplantae; phylum Streptophyta; class Pinopsida; order Pinales; family Pinaceae; genus Picea; species Picea sitchensis. The sequence continues at coordinate 51,558 of SNQJ01S0054749.1, forward strand.
CCATCACCACCAAACCCCCTCAAGCATGACGTCAAGCCAGAAAAGGTGACATTTTGCCTCTCCTAGGCAAGTCGTTTAGGTAGTGGCGGTTGGGAAAGATCCTGCATGTTGCCAAGTAAGCCTCCAAAGGCATGTCTTTGCGATCTGGTGTGCGTGCCTACAACATCCAACATGTGGGATTTTTACCCCATGGAAGCCCAAGCTAGGCTTGTTCTCCCAAAACTGGCCACCAAGCAAGGTCCTGCAAAACAAAAGGGTACACCCTCAAAATATCTCAAGTCAAAGATATCATGACAAGTCTAAACCACATCTAATAAGAAAGGAACCTAAACATGTGCATCACAACTACCTCATTAAATTAAACAAATGCTCAAAACCTCTATACAATTGACCAAGTTTAAGTATGGGAGGGGTGTCATAAAAGTCCTACTGGGTAGACCACGACCCTCAAGTAGGGGATGCTCCCAAGGATGGCCTTTCAAGTTTATGTAGTGGATGATGAGGTGGAATGGGTTTAGACTTGATAGGTCAATGAATTTCATGACATACAAGGGCTCATATTATTTCATTCATGGGTGCCTTTGTAGAGGGTGTCTGGCACCTTCGTTCGCAATGCACTTTTTCCAAGCCCATCTTCTTGCCATTCTTTATTTCTCTCATGTTTTAAGGAACAACTTGAAGGCCACTATCCTGGCTTGGTGTCCAGATAACAACAATGTCATTCACAAATACCTAACGAAAATGAGAAGGTTGGCTCGTGATGAGACCCCCTTTCTCTCAGTTGTGTAACCAAGAGCCACTACCTTGGCTTGGTGACTAGATGATGGTAATTTCATACTGCCAAATACCCATGATCATGATAGGCCGAATTGTGATGAGACCTCCCATCCTCCAACTAACCCCTTAAGCATTCATGATCATTTATTTTTTTATGTCCCCCTTTTCTTACAGAGAAGCGTTTCATTGCTTTCTCGAGGATCCCTGGGCGAAGCATATGGAAGGTCTATATCTAAGCTTTTATCTTTTTATCCAACAACAATCCCTCTGGGCCTTCAGCCCCTTCTTCCCAGGAAATGAGGTACATGACATTCTTGGGTCACTAAATTCAAATGGCCTAGAAGAAGACAATATGATGGGAGTGTAATGAGCGGAAAGTGGTAATTATGGTCGGGAACGATATGATAACCCCTCAAGGGACCCCCAGTTGCAAACCTTCCCTAAGGTTGGACACTTACTAGGAAATATATGACACTCACCAAGGTGAAGCAAGGTCGAAAGCATAACATCCAATCAAGCATTCTATAATCAAAATCAGCTTAAATACAACATGTTTAAATGCCTCAAATATTAGGGTGATTACCTGCCACAATACCTGACTTGTACTGCAAGGAGAAAGACCAATCTGTCATCCAGAAGCTAGCTATTGTGGTGGATGCGTTGACAATGGATCAGAATGTGGTGATAGAGAAGGTTTCTATATGTGCAAGTGGAAACTACTAGTCATGTGGTATCTCGACACTCCATATCTGCAACCTGAGGGCCTTGAGACATCATCTCCTTAGTTATCCCACAAAATGGGGATAACATGGCCAAACCAATGTAGAGGATGTTGCTCTATTGTTGGTGACGAGTGGTGATTAACATGAATATAAGGGGCCCTACGGGATTTGATACTCAATCTCACTCTCGACACTCCATGTATGCTACATGTGGGCCTCGAGACATGATCTCCTTAGTTACCCCAAGATTGAGGGGGTAACATTTGGCTCCTACATGGGGACGCATGCTCACCGTAGAGCGCATGAGAACCTCATCATCTCCTAGTATGACATGTTCCTACACACACTGAAATAAGACACGTTGGGATATCAAAGGGTGGTGCACTCACCCCTTATTCATATGAGAAATAATGTTGCTTATAAAAATCTAGAGCAAAACTTGAAATGAAAATTTTTGACATTTTTTATTCTAACATATCAATATGAGTATGCAAAACTTAAGAATGTAACATAATAATATATAATGATGCAAGAAAGGAATATGTAAATCATAAGCATGTATGCAACTATACTACCATGGCATGCATGATGCAACCTATATACAATGCAATGCAGGATGTGAATGCCTACTCTAACCTACATACTCTATGCTAGTAGAAATGCTAGGTATATTCATATAACAAGTAGAATCATTCTAGCATTGTACCAGAACATCTACCTATGTGCATCATCATAAAATAGCATAAAGATAAATCTAGCACAAAAAGAACATGAGTTAGAACATGCATTGTATCATAACTAATCATAAAGTCTGACTCATGGAGACGGGAGGGAGGGACAAAACCATGGCATGTCACACTCCCATGATAATTCTCAATCCATCTCTAAATAGGACTGTGACAAGATAGAGACTCATAAGGATGGCTCAAAGGGTAAGAATGTTGACTAGCCGGGATCTTATGACTCCTCAAAGCTTAAGAAGGTATGAACAAGAATATGGAGGATGACTGCCAACTACTCAAGGGAGGGTTGAAAGATTGAGATCTCAATTTTTTTCTTAAAGCATCCAACATACCCTTAAATTTTAATAAATTGTTTTGCCTCGAAGATAACCTTGGATGAGGAACGTGTTTCCCAACTGCGTCCTTAGTGGCATAGCGAGATGAAGGAAAAGAGGAAGGCTCGAAAATCTCATTACAAAAATCCTGCTCCGGGCTAATCATGTCCTTACCCTCATCAAAATTGTAGCACAACAGTTTTTGAAAATTTCATTCGTAGAGTAAATCCAAATGTATCAAATCCCCTAGGGCATGGTTGGAAATCATCATGAGGATGCTGCAGAAAGTCATCCCTAGGTGGTTGGAAGAAATCTGTAGTCATGTCATCTCCTTGCTACCAAACATTAGAATCAGTAACAATCACATATGGTTGTTGTAAAGGAAACAATTGAAAATGACCTTCAATATCGTAAACAAGATCCCCATCATGACCAATCACATCCCATTTACATCTCCCAATGTATAAACCAGTGTTACAAAAATCGTTTCGGCAAAAAAATCGTCGGGGTCCAGAAAACATCATTTCGTAAAAATCGGCAAAACATCGACAATATATCGGCAAACTTAAAAAAAATACAAAAAAATTCTTTTTTTTTTTTAATTTTTGAAACATTTAAAGCAACAATAGCATCAAATAGACAGATTGCCACATGAATATGGAAAGAAAACTGATATATAGCATATATAAGATGTCTAGTGATACATCACACATAAAAAATGAATCATGTCTTGATTCCTGAGTCATCAAATAATATAATAAATGTAACTCATGATCGTCATCATGACTCATGAGTCATCTACAATGAAATCAAGTAAATAAACTATGGATTCCCTCTACCTTTTTTACGGGAAAAGGTAATCGCTGTAGAAACTAGTTTTCCTCTAGCAGTAGGAGTAGGTGCCCTTAAGGCATGTGCGCCTCGTACTGGAGTCAAACGTCCTCTAGAATAAGTAGAAGACCCTCGAGACATATGTCCCCTAGAAGAAGGTAATGGTAGAGGAGGTAGACTGCTAGTGCTACCACTGGGCCTATCTCCCTCTGACTGTGACTCTCGCTCTGCTGGTGGCACACTTGCAGACTCGGCATGAAACTAAATATCCTCTGAAACATCTTGATCCAAGTCCTCAGAGATACCATGATGATCACCACTATCCTCTAGCCAATCAAGGGCGGTCTCAATAACAGGTTCCTCAACCTCCACCCTCCATGCAACAGTGGTGTCAATCTCATCCAATGAAATGGCCTTCACATCAATTTTTATCTCAAGTTGTTTCACCCACAACCTGAGATTGTAGTAGACGTAGACCAAATCATTAAGGCGTGAGGTATCCAACCTATAAGAGGATCATAAATTAATTTATTAGAATGTAAAGGAGCATAAAATTTAAATGACAAGTTAATAATTTATAATTTTATAATGAATTTGAAATTTCATTTGAAATTCTCTAACCTGTTACGCTTTTTGGTGTGTATTTTTTCAAATACACTCCAGTGTCGCTCACAACCAGAAGAGCTAAATGTCTAGCTAAGCACCTGAATTGCCATCTTCTGTAGAATAGGTGTGGCGCCATAGTTCTCCCACCAAGTATCTACAACGAACTAGAGAAAGTTGAAACATAAGAGAAGACAAATTGAAATTTGAAAAATGAATTTTGAAACTTAAAAGTTAAAAGTTAAAACAAGGTGAAACTTACTTGGCATTATGTTCTTCCTGTTAATGTTTAAGCCATTATTATAGTTCTTTGCATTTCAATAGATAACAATAACATAATACAAGATCACTGAGAAATACACAATCACAAGAGACACAACATTTATCCTGGGAAACTCTCTAGGGAAAGAAAACCCAACAAAACTTCCTTATTATAGATAGGCAATACAATGCCAACAGATAACTCAAGCTAATACAAAATATCCTCTCCCAAATATGCGCCACTCTCTCTCTCTCTTCTCCAACTGCAATTCTGAAACTTGTCTCTCAATGAGCAAGTGAGGTGTGTGTCTAATACAAAAATATCCTCTCCCAAATATGCCTCACTCTCTCTCCTTCTTCTCTCAATTGCAGCTACCGAACTTGCGCACTTGATGACTGAATGATTGAGTGTATAAATGAGGTGTTGTCCTCTCTTGTTTATACAATCTAGTAGGTGTTGAAAGGACATGTATTTTCACTGGCATGGCTGACTTCTTCTTTTGGGTGTTTATAACTACCTTTATTATATTATGGGACCTCTTAAATATATTTTCTCCAATGAATTTCTTCTTTGCTCATTGCTAATTATATTATGACTCAATCCAGCAAAATGCGGGACGGTCCCTTTTTGTTAATAGTTACCATGATCAATCCACAATGGGGATCGATCCAATGAATAATATATCAAAATAATAATAAAATACACTTTGCGCTATATTTATTTCCTAACACTCTTTAACAGTAGCTGGGTATTCTTCAACAACAACAAAGCAGAGACAGAGACGCCATCAACATCATCAAGTGGGTAGAGGACAACATCATCATTAGTCATCTTGGAACACCGACCGACGTGATTTATAAATCATCGGGTTTTCATCACAAACATCACATTCTCAAAGGAATGCAATCATCATCTCGAGATCAATATGTATTAGTATAAACCTATACATCATCATCATCAAAGATGAGGTCAAGCCTTATCATAATATAGGACTCCGCTTTACGCCTGGCTAACCGCCAAGCCGGAGGCTCAGATCGCCTTGCTTTACGCCACAACAATCAAGCTACTATTATTAGATTGGCTTTACGCCACAACTTCTCAAGCTAGAAGCAAGATACTAGTCTCATCTCAATATCTTTCTTTTTACATCACAACAAGAAAGCTGGAAGCACGGTATTAGACTGCCTTTACATCACAACTATCAAGTCGGAAGCACAAGAGACTAGTCACATCTCATCTCATCAGCTTGCTTTATGCCACAACAATAAATATGGAAGCAATATACTAGACTGGCTTTTACGCCATAAACCGGCTGCCGAAGCGCAGCGATTAGTCTCATCACATCTTCTTGCTTTACGCCACGCTAAGAAAGCCGGAAGCAAGATATCCGTCTCCGCTTTTATCAAATACACCAATCAAGTCGGGAAGCAGGATAATAGACTAGCTTTACATCAAAACAATTAAGATGGAAACACAGTACTAGTCTCATCACATCATCTTGCTTTACTACACAAGAATAAGGTTAAAGCAAGAGATGTCCTATCACAACAACTACTCCTCTTCGAGGAAGGTCCTTTCTGACTATACCAAGCTTATCACGAAAGTACACAAACTTCAGCTCTAGATAGAGGCTTTAATACCATCGAAGCAACCCGCCTATCCGGTATAACATGAGATTTATAGTTCCTTAATTCATGTCACCTGATGGATTCTATGTGCTTCGAATTCGTCATGGAATACGGTAGATTCTCTCGCCATCTTATGCATCTCCTGCTTGTCAAGATAGGATCATGGTTGTTTCCATTCAGGTCAAATAGGCCTACCAACAACTTTCAAGCCATATAGCTTCTTCACACCGGCGTAACATGTAACAATGCATTCCCCGCTTCAAGCATACCGGGAGAGCAATGCTAGATTTCTTCCTACTCTACCAAAAGATCATGGATGATCCCAAATCGAAATTTAACTCGGGTGCTTTTCTTTGTCAAACACTTCCTACCTAACTGCGAGATCAGGATATCCACTCAATGTAAAGTTATGTTCTCCATCATAGTTGAGACTACAATCTATTGTACCCTTTAAGGTACCCTCATCACATGTTTCACCACTAGGTGAATATGTAATGGGTTCCCAATTTAAACTCCCACTCAAGGTGTTCACGACAAAACAAATGTCCTGTCTCAAAGTTCAGCCGTACATCAACTTATCCAATAATCCTGGCTCCCAGCATAACGTGGCATCAATTAATTCTCGACCTAAGGCTCTAATTCATCGTACCTTCATTCCATGGGTGTATTCATGGACTGCATTCCAACATGTCTAATTTCTTCCCAAGATTTCGGATCAAGATACTCTTTGGATTGGTGAAGATCCTCCTCTCGACTACCATACCCTCAAGACCTAAGAAAATAGTCGCATTAGGCCAAGGTCTTTCATTCCCAAATTCTCGAGGCAAGTCTCTTTACATTCAAGGATGAGCTTTTATTTCCTAAGTAAGAATAAGTCATCCACATATAGCAAGTAATATTATCGCCTATCGCTCATAACCTTGAAGTAGGGTTATAATTTTCTTTGGCCTTTGATAAAGCCCAAGCCTATCAGAAAACTGCTCTATTCATTCCATACCAAGCTCTAGGAGCTTGCTTCAACTGCGACAATGCTTTTTAAACTTGTGCACATGAGGCTTCCCTGCCTTCTCAACTTCAAATCCTTTGAGGTTATCTCTATATACACTTCCTCTTCGATGACACCATTTAGGAAAAGATGTCTTATCGCCCATCAAAAACACTTCATCTTAGCCTAAGGGATATGATGGTTCCGAGAAGTGTATTTACACAAGATCGAATAATGTCTCTTCATAGTCAATGCCTTCCTTTGAGAAAAACCACGAGCCAAATATTGCTTCTTTATACTTCTCAATACTTCAATCAACAGAATGTTTTATTTTGTTTCTACTTGGGAGGATACCACATCTTTATCAGTTCGTCTGGGAACTATTTCCATACTTCGCTTCTTTATTATGGATTGGTATTCCTCTCATGGTATTTGCCCATTGTTTCTCCTCGAATGGCTTCTTCAAAGCAGTGTAGGCCTTCTAGAAGATCACACATCTAGTTTTCATTTAACTCGAGAATGGCTTTGGTCTTTTCACTGTTATAGTTCCTTCCTGAACAATTCATATTTCTCTCCATCTTGAATAAGCTCTCTAGCCTAAGATGGATTCCTTTATGGAGGATCGTTATCCGAGGAGGTTCTTGAACTTCTAATATATCATGGTCATCTAGAATTTCCTCATCGTAGTTACTTAATTTCCCTCACCGATTTTATGGCTCGGGAACCTCTCCTCACCGCAGCCTGGGATTACTGTCTCTTTCATATACTTCTTCAAGCTTGAATCTTCTTGATTTCTTTGAGCGCCCATCTTCATCATCAAAGGTCACATCCTTGCAAATATCAATGTGATGCAGGACTCGGCATATAGATTTTGCGGAAGGCCTCAGAGACCTCATGCGCCTCCCACAAATATTCCTCTTTTCCGGTTCAACTTGTTTCTCTTCGGTATAAGGAATAAATATCAAGTAAACCAAATATTTTGAGATGGCTTACCTCCGCTTCTTTCCTATGAACATCTCTTTCGAGGTCTTAAACCCAAGTGCACTACGGGACAATCCGTTTTGTACATATATACAGCTCTATCATTTCATAAGCACAGGAAGATCTTGATCATGCATCATAGTCTTCACATCTTCCATTATCGCTCCGTTCTTTCATTGAACTACACCGCTTTGTTGGGGATTATAGGAGTAGTGAGTTCCCTCTTGATCCCAACATCTTTGCAGGTTCACAAACTCTTTAAGGTATATTCTCCTCCAATATCCGACCTGAAAGCATCTTGATATTTCTTTCAAAAGGATTCTCTATCAAGGCTTTGAATTCCTCCTTGAACTTGTTGAACTCTTCATCTTTAGATTTCAAAAAATATACCCAAAGTCTTACTTTAGAATAACTATCAATAAATGATACATAATATAAATACCTTACCTAATGGAGGACGATGGCAATGGGACATATACATCTAAATGAATGAGTTCTAGGAATCCTTCCGCTGGTTGCCTTTCTAAAAGGGTTCTTGATGTTCTTCCCTGTGCACATCCATTGCATATGTCTTTCACGGTCACCTTTGAGTTCCTGTAAACCTGTGACCATTTTTGCATATGTATGGTAGCCTTTTGTAGTTGATGTGAGCTTTAATATTCTATGTGCCAAAGTTCATGGATTCTCAATGGAATTGGTCAAGGTTGCTTTTGAGTGATCCTTTAGCTTATGCAAGCTACCTTCTTCTTTCCAATGATGATTGTTTATTTTATTCCTCTCCTTAGCACGTTGCCTTCTCGTGAACCTTTTACTGACAGCTTCATCGTGGTTATACTCAGACCCGAGCAAGACTAACAAACAACAAGCAAGAATAATATCCTTTGATAATATAGCAATAGCACGAATAATCATCACAAAAGAGTTCTTTTAGAGCTATCACTTGTAATTTGCCTGAAGCGAAGATTAAAGTTAAGGAATACAATATGAAATGAGGTCAACACTCTCATAGTAATTTGACCAAGCATTCTTCCATGACAACTCAAAACCAACAATAATGGCATTCTCCTTCCCAGAGGAGTGTTACCGTACTCCACAAATGATTACGTTATGCATTTACCTCTATATGCCGACATGCTTACTGGGCATGATAATTTTACAAAGACTGCTATCTCAACTATAGTCATCAACTTGTCACAGTACCTTATTGACTTGATTAATCAAACCCGGAGCGCTATGTCCTCAAGAATGAGTGCTTGCTCTTCTTCCAGCTCTCCTTCACTCAAATGACGATCGGGCTTTCAACTCGCTTTTCCTCATTTCAAGACAATACGCTTATCTCGATGTATATTAATAGAGGGTAAGCTCTATGATATCAACTTTTGATCCATCTAATACCTTGACTAATAAAAGGTTAGAATGAAGGTCATAGCTACAAATATGCAACATTGATCAATATAACAAATGGATGCATATCGTAATAATCAGCTACCTTTGGTCAGATCATTCCTCAATGGGTGTTGGATCTTGAGATCCTTTGGATCTATGGAAAGAGATTCCTTCTCCTCGCAAATACTCTTTAAAGTTTAAATCCATTTAAAACATATGTGAGTACATAATTTACTAGTATTTGTAGATAGTGGCACCATCTGGCAGTAGCGGAAATCATTACCAACTCTTAAAACTTCAAGGGTGATTGCAATTGGTATTACGGCTACAACTACAACTAATACTGCAACCACAACTGATACTGCAACTACAAATGCAACTTAGGGTTTTATGAGGAAACCCTAATTTTTCAAACTTTGAATTTTGGAAATTTGATCCGTGGGGATAGATGTGCTGAGCCGAAAGGAAGTTAGGCTAGTGCAAATAAATTTATGAAATCCAACTTTTACCCCTCAAACTTGATTCATGGATTGACTCTGGTTTAGTTTTCCGTACTTCCGGTACTCCTGGTAGTCCTGTTTTCTGCATTTCAGGAAACTAGGTTTCACTCCTTCCTGAGATCTAGCCATCAAAATGTGCACCGAGAGTGCCAAAGTAATCCTTGGGGGCACACTTTCTCAGATGGTTTTAGGGAATGAAAAGCTCACCATCAAAAAGCCCTAATTTGCATGTAATGACAACAACGCACATTTTTCACTTCTTGTGAAAGATGCTTCCTTCACCTTGGCTCTAATAATGATGTTAATGTTTAAGCCATTATTATAGTTCTTGCATTTTAATAGATAAACAATAGAATAATACAAGATCACTGAGAAAGGCTACAATCACAAGAGACACAAAATTTATCTTTAGGAAACCTCTAGGGGAAGAAAACCCAAAGAAATTCTCCTTTATTATAGATAGCCAATACAATGCCACAAGAATAACTTAATAATACAAAAATATCCTCTCCCAAATATGCACTCTCTCTCTCCAACTACAATTCAAACTTGTCTCTCAATGAGCAAGTGGAGTGTGTGTGTGCCTAAGTGAGGAACTAGCCTCCTTATTTATACAACTGCACGCCCAAGTGTTCCCTTCATCGGCAAAAATAACTCTCTCAAACTAGGTGGTTATAACCACCTTTATTATATTATGGGACCTCTTTGATATATTCTGGGTCAATTCTTTTGCCTATTATAATTACATTGTGACCAATCCACAAAATGGGATTGGTCCTTTTATTAATAGTCGACACGATCAATCCACAATGGGATTGATCCAATGAATAATATATCAAATAATAATAAGAATACACTTTGCGCTATTACACTATTTCAACACTTCCTCATTTATGGCCATCTCAAACCTAAATAAGCCAATGGACCTCTTTATAGAGTTCCAACTCCATAGAAAAGCTCTAATTGGTCAATGACACTTGGAACCATCCTCTGGACAAACTCAAAGAAGCCAGACATAACATCTGAATCAAACATGAAGCCATAGTCAGGAGAATGTGGTTGAGGTATAACTCCCCAAGATCATGAATGGCATGATGGAGTGTGTGGTTCCACTCCACATCAATCACCATCCATATCATTTATTTTCTCTCATGCCCTTGAACCCCCTTGTCCACATAATAAGCACGTAATTGACTCCCTTTGGCTCTATCCATGGCCTCATAAAGGTAACCCATTGTGGGTTTGTCACTAACCACCATCCAAGAGAAGAACCTTTACCAAATGTTCATTGATGGTGCACACCTCATTCACCACATACCAGGAGAGCTTTTGGGATGCAACTAGCCTCATAATGGTTTGCCCCTCCGGGTTTAATGCTAAAATGATAAAGCACGCCACTCGTGTGAAAGGAACATTGTCTGCAATTCCCACCTAGAATCTGCCAAAAAAGAGACCTAAGAGAAATAAAACTAGTGGCAAGCCTGTGATGGCCGGGATTTAATTCAACTCTTGTCTGCGGGACTGTCTCATCATGCTAAGTGCATAAGCATGATTGTATATGAATTTTGTGATGCTCCTTGCTGAATCAATGGTCTCCTTGACATCCAACAAATCACAAAGTAATGTCACATCCTTGACATGTGCGTATGTGACCCATAGGGTTTCATAAAAACATTGTCCCCCGGGACAATGGACTGGGAAATTGGAGAAGGGTCCCACCCCTTCCATCGGGCCCAACCATCCCATTATCACTGCATCCCGTGAACCGGCCATGAATCTCAAGCTCCCAACCTCTCCGAAAGTGCAATTGACTTTTCATTTTGAAGATGGGCCTTCAACTCCTCGATAAGTACGACAGCCCACTCAACAATACTAGAATCTTCAAACATGGACACATAGAATGGGTTCCTGAAAATTGAATGGAATATCATCTATAGAAGGAATCTACCCACAAGTTTGTCCTGGGCTTTTCTCTTTTTTTTCAACATGGACTTGATAGAAGATTGTGCATCGGGTGTGGTTCTTGGCATAAAAATATGATGATGCTGTTGTAGGCATTACAGTATCATGAGGAGTGGATCTCACTAGACTCCACTCCCATTGCCCCATGAGTGTGTGTGCTTCCCCTTGACTTGGATCTTGAAGCCATTTCTTTTTTCTTGGCTTATGTGTACTGTTTGTTTGCTGAATACTCTTCAATTGCTTTTGTGGCCTTCGCAACAAGTTCTTCACTTGACTCAGTACAAATCCCCACCTCATTCTGTGGAATTTTCGCAAGGTGGTATTTTAGCTGGTATACCCCACCGAACATTGCTTTCCCACATAGATTGCATCTGAGATGTTGTCGATTCCCTGGAGGATCAGACTCACCATACTCCCAGAATGGATCCAATGGCTTTGGCATCTTTAATATGGAAAAATATGAACCTAGGGAAAAAAAAATCGTTTTTTAGCATGTGTTATTGAAGAAAAAATGAAAATTTAAAAATCAGATATAAATCAATTATGTATCTAGAATTCAAACTTGGTTTTGAACTCGAAATAGACACAAAAAATTTTAAACTAATTTACATCGACCTAGGGCAAGAAAATCCCAAAAATGTTTTTGGGCATACATGGCAAGAAAGAAAATCACATAACAATGGAAAAAAATGGTTTTTGATCCATCAAAAATCTATTTTGAAGATGTAAAACTCACTGCCACTGAAAACCTATGAAAATCTATGGTGAAAAAATGAGAAATAATGGGCAATTTTTTTTACTTACCTCCAAATGAAAAAACTGTGAAATGGACTAAAAATTCCAATGCCAAATCCACAAATATGATCCTTGAATCCACAAAATCCCAATGGCAAACTCTTCCTTGGCTGGTTGAATGGCTTGGCTCTCCTTCTTAGCTAAATGCACAGATAAAACGAAAAAAGCCCCTCACGGACCCTTAAACCCGCGAGTTTTTTTCATTTTTTTACTCAGCCGATTTTTTGCCATCGACCTACGAGTTTTTGGCGATTTTCTCAACAGAGGTATAAACTTATCAATAATCACATCATCATTTTTATTATAACATGAAGGGTCTAACGCATCCAAGGGTTCCTTTAGCACTCCTTTACTTTGTAAATCATAGAATAGAGCATCATCAAAGTCTTGGAAAGGGAAATGAGTTACCACATTCTCTTATTTTTGTGTAGGAGGGATGGAAGCTTGAATGACTTTATCAAATGGAGGAACAAACACTAGCACTTCATCTTCACGAGGAGCCTCTTCTTTGGCATTGGAATGTTCTTCGATCAAGTTTTCATTTCCTTCAATAGGATCATGAAGAAATTCTTGCTCCTTTTTGAAGGATTGGTAACCCTTTTCATGAATCTCTTCTTCCTTGGGTTCTTGGTCTTGAGCATGGTGCACTTCCCTAAGATCTTCTACAATCTGAGTGGTGAACTCTTTCTTCTCAAGGACTATTTTGAGATTTCGAAGGACATCTTCATATGTCTAGCATTGTGGGTTTGAAAACTCAAGAAACCTACTGATGAGATCTTTGAAAGAGGATATACCCTTTGGTTTGTAACAACTCTTGATCCATAATTGCATAAATGATAGCAAGGAAAGTATAAAAAATTCTACCAGGACATCCTCATCTCCAGCTTCTATCGCACTTATATACTTCAATAACTCTATAATGTGAGTAATGGGTAGGCCTCTGAATCTTGGAGAGTTCTTTGACCATCTTATGTCAAAATAATGTGGGTATCCCCAAAAACTTTCAAAATCAATAGAAGGATGCATTTGCTTCCAAGGTGGCATGATTCCATTTCTTGAAAATATCACAAAGGCAAGAGTAGGATGGCACCTTGGAAAATGTCAGTGGAGTCACCAAATGATCCCTTTAGGATCATCAAAGGAAGGTGAGGGAACTACCCTCAATGGATTCGCTAGGTAAGCTTGTAAAACAAGGGTTGCAGGAGAATATTACCAAAATATTTGTTGTTGAGGAGAATGACTCAATCGTCCCCAACAAGGGTGCCAAAATGTTATCGCAGGAATTGTAGTCTTCCAAATCCCAACACAAGATCACCAAATATTGCGTAACTATAGGAAATCCTACCACTGTCACCTTAGTAAGAAATCCCCTTGTTTTAGTGATGGAGGAGGTTCACCACAAGGGAGGCTTCTCTGGTGGCATCAAGGGATCAAAGTAGCAAGTTTGATAGCCAAGCCTACCACCCCCTCCCTTGATCACTTAAGTTAGTGTCTAGGTCAAGGAGAAATAAGAGGTAAAAGATGGTTTCAGTACCATCCCGTAACAAGAACACTTTATAGAATTTATATAATTAGTTCCAAGTACAAGTTTGCAAGTAATACCTCTTTAAGACACTAGACAATGAAAGATGTTATGGTTGTAATAAAATTGTAGTAGTTAACAACAATACAACAACAATCGATAAATTATAACAACAACAAGAAATACACTTTAGAATTGCAACAATTTACCATGAAAACTTAACATTTACTCGAGAGAACATTGTCCAATCATTTGATTCAATTTATGGGTATGTTAGGCCACTATTAGAGCAATGTATGCAACAAATTAGTATATGTTAATATGGTTGTAGCAAACTTTTGCAACAACAACAAGTATATTAGTGATTTAACTTAAGTTAGGGTTAGTAAAGTTAGTAGAAATCTTGAAAGAATGAAAATTCAGAGTTTGTTGATCACTTTCACCATAAGAGAGCTTAAATGATCAGTTCCTTAGGGTTATAAAGTCTTTTACAACAACAATACAATATGTGTGTAGAATGATAATAGTAAGATGCAAGAGGTAGGGTTTGAAATCTAAGGTACTAGCACATTAGGGCCTTAGATTTCAATCCTTAAAGAGAAGGGTTGCTAGAGTGCAAGCACTTTTGGGCTCTAGCAACCTTTTATACCTTCTTAAGTTATTGAAGTAAGTTATAATTAAGAGTCTAGAATCATACTCCTAAAGTGCTAGCACTTTAGGGATTTAGGAGATTAACTCTAGGTAGGATTTCCCTTACAAATTATGGATGAAATTAACCTTGTGAGAGGAGGAAGCACTTATACTCCTCTCTTAGGGTTTTACCAAGCAAAGATCCTCAATATGAATGAGAAAAATTTACAATAAGCATTCAATAACTTGAAATTAAATTGCAGAAATTTACTTACTTTGGCTAGATATGACAAGAATAAACCGTAATTGCATAAATTTACCTACTTCACCAAGATATGACAAGAATAAACCCTATTTGCATAAATTCCATCCAAAAAGCAACAAAATCCATCCACAAATGATCCTCTAAAGCAAGTCGCAAGAGTGTAAAAGAGAGAGAGAGAGAGCCAAATACAACAAAAAATTCAGACTTGTCTCTCACAAAGGTGAGAAAGTTGTGATGATAAAAATGAGTCTTGTCTAGCCATATTTATATGGGAAATATTAGCCATCAAAAGACTCCAATAAAAAGTCATGTATCTTCAATAAGAGGGCTGACCCCTTCCAATTGCCCTTTTGATTTACAAAATTTAAATTTACATGAAATGAAACTCTAAAAAGGGTGACGTCATGCCCTTGTAGGGTGACGTTAGGGTCATAGGAGTGACATCAAGGCTAAAAATGCATAACTTTGGGCCTCCAAAGTCCAAATGTCACTCTCTCAAGTGTTGGGGTCCATGCTACATGCCTCCTCCATCTATCCATCAAGCAATCCATAAAACCTTGTTCCCTAATTGACGTCATGGGATAGAAGGGTTACATTTAGTCCTCCAAAGGCCAACATTCAAGTGGAGAAGTGTGGAGTCTCATCTTATATCCATTTCAAGATTCCTCTAAAGGAAACATCATCCATAATCAAGGTGCAACACTCATCATCAAATGGTGCCCCAGACGTGGTGTCTAGCATCCATCCTGTGGGAAAGGTCCTTCTAAGAAAAAACAAGTACACCCTCCAAGGGTCCACAAGTCATACGAATCATGATAAATAAGCCACATCTAATAAGAGAACCACCCAAACATGTGCTTCAGACCCCCCTTTCAAACTAAACAAATGCTCAAAGACCTTATAAAATTTTCCTAATTTAGGTATGGGAGGGGTGTCAAGGAGCCCTATTGGGTTATCCAATCCCGAGTCAAGGGTGTTTCCCAAGGACAACCTATCTAAGTCATGTAGTGAGTGTGAGGTGTATTTTGGGCAATACTTCTAGGGATGGGGTTTTTGACATACGAGGGTTCATATTATCTCATTTATGGGGGCCTTTGTAGAGGGCATGTTTCTCTTCGTCTGCAATGCAACATTTTTCCAAGCCCTTTGATTTCCATTAATTTATTAAGGTCAAAACATTGAGTACTATGTGCAATGGAAATTAAAAAGTACCGCAATGCCACTTGAATCTAGAAACACAGAGAGTGTCGTATTCAATGGAAAGTAAAGGACACCACAAAATGCATTTCCTCAACAAGCGAGACATTTATTAATTATTTGATTTCTTTTGCAGGTCCTTCATTTTTTGGAGAAGCATTTTATTGTTCCCATGACCCAATGGTGAGAATCTAGAAGGATAATATTGGGTTTTATCTTTTTCCAGCTACAACACCTCTAGGCCTTTAGCTCCTTCTTCCCATGAAATGAGGTACAATCCCTTCTTGGGTCAATGGACCCGGAAACCCAAAAGATGAGGAAGCAGAGGGGAAGAAACACAGAAGGTGGTAAGTATGGATGGGGATGGTACAATGACCCTTCAAGGAACTACCTAGTAGCAACCCTTATCCTGAGGGTGACCAACTTGCTAGGACACAATGACAACCACCATGGTGAAATTAGGCAAAAGCTATAATTTCCAAGCAAATGTTTCATAATCAAGAAAGGATTATTTGCAACACATTCAAATGCTTCAAATATTAAAGTGACACTTACTATGACGCCAGACTTGTTACCTTATGAAAAAAGACCTGCTGTCCTCTGGGACCAAACCGATGTAGTGGATGCTGCTCTACTGCTGGTGATGAGTGGTGATAAACATGAATAGGAGGGGTCGTGCAGACTCTGCTACTCAATCTGACTCTCGACACTCCATGTATGCTACTTGTGGGCCTTGACACATGATATCCTTATTTACCCCTAGACTGAGGGGGTAACAGTTACATTACCAGGAATTGAAGGGTTGTTCATTAATTCCACAGAAAAAGTATAAGGCATTATCCCTTTTGATGGAATTAATCTAGATGCAACATTAGCTAACATATCTGCATCATAGTTTAATGAACGAGGAACAATACTGATATTAAAAGCATCAAAGTTCTTGATCAGTTCCCATACCTCCCGTTGGTAATGTTTGAGGTGAATCGAAAGGCAATGAATGGTATTTCTTACCTATCTAATTATGATTTTGGAATCACCAAATAGGTTTATCTTCTTTTCCCCCATGTCTACTTCTTTTTCAATCCTTGTAGAAGAGCTTCATATCACGTCTCCTCCATTTATGATTAGCTTGACATAGAAATTGTCCATGGTGGCCTAAA
Source organism: Picea sitchensis (assembly GCA_010110895.2). Taxonomy (NCBI): domain Eukaryota; kingdom Viridiplantae; phylum Streptophyta; class Pinopsida; order Pinales; family Pinaceae; genus Picea; species Picea sitchensis. The sequence goes on from SNQJ01S0054749.1 coordinate 68,821, forward strand.
ACTTTATCCACTTTTGGTAGTGGTCGATTTTGTGGGTGGAGAACCAAAATTAGTATAGACTAGTGTTAATCATTCTCTTATAGCATTTAGAGAATGCTTTATTGTAGAATTCAATGTTATTCGTATCCCTTCATAACCTCCAAGGCTTACATGTTGCTAAGGCAATGCCTTCCCTCTCTAGACGAAGCAACTCTTTTCCCATTGGAGGTTCCCAATTAAACATTATAAATTCTACCAAAAAGTAACCAGAGGTGAATGGGTACCCTTTGAATGTGCCTATGTCACTAACTCATTAAATTCATTTATGTAGTATGAGCACCAATCCAAGGGATTATCTTGCACACATATGTTAGTTATGGATATTATGTCTAGGGTGCATTCACCTTTATTTTTCTTCCTCATAATTCGACATGCTAGTATCTGGGCTACAATTGTGGCTAGATTGGTGGTAATGGAGGTAATTCCAACATCCTTATTTCCTCTATGCATTATGTGCTTGTTGCATAGGTCATCCTCACCTATCTTCTTCACTCAACTGTGAGATGTGAAGTTGTTTGAACTTCAAGCCCCTCCTTGGAATGCCCTCTCATATCATAAATGTTCTCTAGGGTTATGGGATAGGGGTGACTAAGCCACAACTTACCCTTGTGCACTCAATTTACTGGAAATTTGATGCACCATTAAATTGGCCCCGTGCAATGAAAAGGTGGGAAGCTCACATGTTCATGAGGGACGATGTTTGAAATGGATAAAATTCCTCTATGATTTCCATCCTCTTCTCCTTGGTACTAAGCTATACTTCTTGCATTTGGAATTCCTATTTGAATTCGTGGAACAAGTCCTCATTTTTAAATTCATGATCAATTATCTATGTGGTTTTTATGTTGGCTCTAAAGTCACATGGCGATGCACTCTAACATCAATTAGATCACAATGGACTACCTCTTTTTGGTTTGGCATCGTGTGGATGCTAATCTTACCCATCTATTGTATTGAATTCCTAGATGTGTAGTGTATATTATTGGTAGACCCTTTATTATCTATATGAGATTTCTTTGTTAATCACTTGATTGACAGATAGGGTAGCAAATTGTTACTATCATTTCTTTAACACTTAGTTGTTTTCTCAAAGTTCAAAACCCAAAGTAAAGGAAAATTTTACTAAGTGGTGGACTTATACAACACAATGCATTTAATTATGATAGGTAGATAGTTTGGACACAACCAATGATCCTTGTCAACGATATCTGGGTGCAATAATAGTAGGATTTGATTATATGTTTCCATAAATTAATTAACTCATGTCAACACGTCACCTAACTAATTGTCCTGTAATATGTTTCCATAAATTAATGAATCCATGTCAACACATCACCTAATTAATTGTCCCATCAATCACACTACTAACTATTTGGCACAATTTTCTCATTACCTCAACCTTGTGACCTTAACTCTTAGGCAATCCCACTTTATAGTTCTTTGACACAACCTAATTGGTGACATACTAACCATGACTCTATTCTTATAGATACAAAGCTACAACCTAGGAATCCATGCACTCAATGATTGAATTACAACTGAATAATTGTCACCGCCATTTTGATAGACTGGACTCAACATGACAACATCTCCTAGACATAAAGGTAGTTCATACCTTAAAAGGAAAAGAAAATTAAAACATTGATAAAAAAAGCATGGACACAACTCGAATGAATGATAATCTAGACTATTATCTCAATCATAGGGTTACTATTTATATGACTTGCCCCTCTACTAACAATAAGCAAACTTTATTGACTAAGGCTCCTTTGATAGAAGTGGTGCAACTTAACTCCATGGTGGGGTGTGTTAGCACTCTGTAATTTGCCCAAGGCCGTGGAGGCAGTCACAGAGGCAACATCAAAACTGCTTTGGAGTCCAGGATCTATACCTCCAAGACCCAGAGATGGCTCACTCTGTCTGATTTAGCTTTGTTTTAGGGAAGGTATTAGGCTAGGTATAATTGTACATGGTTTCATTGTGAGAAATGGAGTAATTACCGAGAAGGGAGGCTATTGGGCAATGGAGTCATAACAAAAAACTATTCAAATCCTTTTTTGTAAGATGAAACTACAGGGATAGGTAGCTAAAACACTGGATATTAGGGCTTTAAATGGAAAGCAGAATAGGAGATATGAAACAAATCAATATTCAGATGGGAAGCAAATTAAGAATTCCCCACTTGTCTATCAGAGGAAAACATTTAAATTATCCAAAGTCAAGAAACAGAGTGTATATTCCAACGAATTACGTTCTTCTTTTCTCTATTGCATAATTCAGAAAAAAAGTGATTATGGAAAAAAGGAAAACAGTTACATAAAGAAATTACACATCACCAGGGTGTTTAACACAAGAATCCTGCAATTGTTATTGCTTGGAGATCAAGAACATGCTCACTGTGAGCTTACATCACAACACTTGTACTGCTGCTTCTCTAATCCTACTCCCCTTTACTCTATTACAAACATAGATATAAATAACAAATACAATCTTTAGTCTCAAGAGACCAAATTCAATCATCCTGGCCGAAAATAGGAAGTAAATCCCAAAAAGATCTGAACTGAAATCTGGGCCGCATCTGCTGAGAATAGGGGTACACTTCAGACATTTGTTTCTCCTCAACGGTGACACCTGTGTATAAACTGAAAGAGGTTATTGTATATGAGTCTGTCTGGAGTAAAAACCTCCTTTGATTTCTCCAATTTCATCTCCATCTCGCCGAAACATCTCCTACAAAATAATGACTGAAACATAAAAAAATGGAATCCTAAAAAATAGGTCTCAAATATGGCTTCAATTCTCCCAACTGCTAACACCTGTGTAAATTATGGGAGAGGTTTTTGTTCTTCAGCCTGTTTTGAACAAAAACCTCTCTCGTATTTTGAAAATTCATCTCTGTTTGCCCGGAATCACTCTCGGAAATGAATTGGTCAAACTGGTGAAAAAAACAGTTTTTGAATTTTGGGGGAGGGGGGTTTGCAAGGGGGAAGGTAGTTT
>SNQJ01S0054749.1:100216-116507 GCA_010110895.2 Picea sitchensis
TGAAGTAGAAGTAGAATGATGGAACCACTGTCACACTATCACTGTGAGATATACCACTGTAAACCTGTACCAATAAAGATGAACCATGCATCAACCATGCATCAAACTGTACCATAAACAAGTGCATCAACCATGCACCAACCTGTAATCAACCTGTACCATAAACTCTCAAACTTTGATTACTTTGACCTTTTGGGGCTTCTAGATGACATATGAGGGTCCTCCAACTTCGTAAGGTCATAACTCTCAAACCGTGAGGGGTTATGTGACGTTCTACATACCACTAAAAATGGCATGACATGGACTATCCATATAGAATAGTATTATCTGAAAATATATCATAACTCATACTGTTACCCATCAAACAAACTTGGGTCCATTACCCAAACCTGGGGTCTCCAACTTCTCATGGCCATAACTCTCTAACCGTGAGCAATTATGTGACATTCCACATACCACCGGAAATGACATGACAAGAACTATCCATCTAGGATATTTTCCTTGACAAATTCACTTTCCTTCATATCATTATTCCACAATTAAGCATGGTTTCTCTTACTCCACAAAGCGTCTTCCCGTGAGGGCTTTCACCATAAGGGGACCACTTTGGAATTCATCCATATTTACTTCTTATCAACCATGACAAAAAAATAATGAGTCATATTTACATAAAACACTATTGGGTCCATTACCCAAACCTCTGTGCTATGGGTCTTTCTTCAAGGGTTAACATCAATGACAACCAACCTTAATCAACAATATATTATCTGAAATTCCTCCAAGTTTCACTTCTTGAATCATCCCCAATAAAAAGTTATAACGAAAATGACAAGATGACTCGTTTTGGAAAAGAAAACCCTAATTTAAAGAACCTCAACTTCCACTTAGTATAAGTCCAAACTTGTAATGAGTCAAGACCTTAAATTCATAACCAAGATTCTTCACTATCTCTTCTAAAACACCTCGAAGTTTTGCTATCTGAATCATTATAGAAAAAAAATTATATAAAAAATGCCAAGACAACCTTCAAAGAAAACCCTAGAACAAATCATCACAAGACTTCATATTCCCTTGGAATTTTTCCCTTCTTCACTTCATCTTCCTTTGGAAATTCACTTGTCTAGGCTGAAATTCACTCATCTTCCTTGGCTAGGTCTAATTGGTGTGATCCAAATGCCAAATGAGGCTCCTCTTATTTATATGAGTCTTCTCACATGAGGGGGTGCGACTAAGGGTCACAACTTTTGGGTCACACCTCTTCCTTCACTACAACAAATCCCTGTGATTTGCTCCCATTTTTGCTTCCAAAGTCGGTTTTAGTGATTTTTCTTCAATTTTTTGAAAAAACCAGAGCTATTTATCGGGATGGAGCTATTTATGGCCTTTTTTGAGCCGACCACAAAATTTAGGCGCTAATAGCACCAGAAATTGCACCCCATTTAGCACTAGAAATTGCACCCCATTTAGTTCCAGAAATAACGCCCCCTTTAGCGCCAGAAATAACACCCATTTTAGCGCCTAATTTAACGCCCCAGTTAGAGCCAAAAATTGCACCAGCAGTAGCATTGGATGTAGCTAGATTAGCCTAAATAGTTAATTAGTTGAGGTGTTGGGGGTTAAGTGGATAGGGGATTTGAGGATTATGGGATTTAGTGATTTGGGGAACAAGGATTAAGGGTTAATGGATTGGGGGTTAGGGTTTAAGGGATTAACGGTTAAGAGCTAAGGGAATTGGCGCTTATGGGTTAGGTAGTTTAATGGTTAATGGCTTAGGGATTATGGGCTAGGGGTTTAATGTTTAAGTGCTTAAGGTATATGGGTTTATGAATTAATGGATTAGGGATTAGTGTTAAGTTTTTAAGGGTTGATGGTTTAGGGGTTAGGGGATTTAGGGATTTTTTGTTAAGGTATTAGTGATTAAGTAAGGTTGAGGTCTTAAGGGTTAATTAGGGATTAGGGATTAAGGATTCAAGTTGGGTCAATCGATCAAGGGTTAGGGGAGTTAGGGCTTTGTTAGAACTCTCTCGAAACTTCATGGAACCTCTTCCAACTGGCCAATCACCAATATCATCCATAGATGTAGCACAATGAGCAGTGAATGGGGCCAACTTTGAAATTTCTTCAAAATGTTCGTGTATGCGTTGAAATTTGACATGGTTAGACTAGACACATGCCTTGATAGTATGCGAGGGTTTCAAGACTCAAGGATACCTGATGTCCCCACATAATATTTGAGATCGTCCACGTTTGCATCAATGTTCATGATGTAGTTTCATTATCATGATCTGTCATTCACATCTATGGAAAGCTTGTCGAAACTCTCTTGAAATGTTATGGAATGTCTTCCAACATGCCCATCATCAATGTCATCCACCAATGTCGCACGGTGAGTAATGAATGGGGTTTAGCGTTGGATGTGCCTAAATAGTTAATTAGTTGAGGTGTTGGGGGCTTATAAGCGGATAGGGGCTTTGAGGATTATGGGATTTAGGGATTTGTGGTATAGGTATTAAGGGTTAAGGAATATGTGGTTATGGTTTAAGGGATTAAGGGTCAAGAGATAAGGGATTTGGCTCTCATGGTTAGGTAATTTAATGGTTAATGGATTAGGTATTATGGGCTAGGGGATTAATGTTTAAGTTCTTAGGGCATAGGGGTTTATGGATTAAGGGATTAGGGATTAAGGTTTAAGTGTTTAAGGGTTAATGGCTTGGGGCCGGTTAAGGGATTAGTGATTAACTAAGGTTGAGGGCTTAAGGGTTTAGGGATTAGGGATTAAGGGTTTAAGGGTAAATGGCTTAGGGGTTAAGGGTTAGGTTAAAATTTGACATGGTTAGACGAGACACATTCCTTGATGGTGTGCGAGGGTTTCAAGATTAAAGGATGCCTGACGTCCTCACATAATCTTCGACATCCTCCACGTTGGCATGGACCTTCATTATGTGGTCTAATCATTTTCATCATTCGTCATTCCCATCTACAAAATCTTGGTCAGAACTCTCTTGAAATGTCATGGAATGTCTTCCAACACGCTCATCTGGAATGTCATCAACCGATCCAACACAATGAGCAGTGAATGGGGCCAATGTTGAAATTTATTCAAAATGTGATTGTATGTGATGAAATTTTACATGGTTAGACTAGGCGAATGCATTGACGGTATGGGAGGGTTTTAAGACTTAGTGAAATCATGAGATTGAATATTGATGTTTTGATATATAATAGGAAACTAAAATTGAACTTTAATTTTTTAAATTTTCACCTAATTCTAGGTGATTAAAATCTTTTATTTTGTTTAATTAGTTTATGTTTAGTTCTTAATAAAACATAACTAAAAATTTATGCCCAACATTAAAATGCAAACAATATAAAAATAATGAAGTTAACAAATTTGCTTATTCAAATCATTGTGAGATACATGCTTATGCAAATCATCGTGAGATACGTGCATTAATGATGTCTTCCATTGACAAATGCATGAAGACCATCTGTGGTGTAACAATGCTTTGTTTGACAATATATATATATTGTGCTTTCATGTACCACACGATCCAACTTATCCCTCTTTTCACAAAGGCTTTTTTTTAATTGCTTGAAGCATGACATTTTTTCATTTGCAATTTTGCTAACAACTCTTAAATATGCCCTCTTCCCTCATCTTGCAATAACAGTCTCTTAAATCAATTGGCTTACATATGGCTAACCCATTCTACATATTACCCCTCATATTGTATGAGGCATTGTACTAGTTTGAAGGCCCTGCCCAAGTAGGTTGTATTTGGAGGATGTTTGTCTTGATGGCTATTGGTTGTGGATTTGATACTTATTGTTTCATTTAGCATCAGTTCTTGGGGAATCATTTCATATTTGGAGGCTTGCATGTTATATGTGGATATTGATAGAGAACTGGGCTTGATGAGGGTCTTACATATATGGTTCACTCTTTTTTTAACCTTAGCACATTCATGGAGAGGGATACCCATCAACTAAGGGTTTTCCCTAAGTTTTATTTCTCATTGCTTGATACTCCTTGAGATAGTGTGCCCTCACTCTAGGGCACATATCCCTAAGGTGCATTCCTTGGAAAGTGTGTTTTGCATTCGATGGTTGAGATATATTCGTGAGGAGTGCCTTAGCTTTGGGGCCCTATTTTTAGCATGTTGTTGAGCTTTCAAGGAGGTTGGCTAACCCATATCATGGAATTCTCCCTTGGTCATTACATCTTGGCACATTTATTGAGGAGGCCTAACTACCCTCCACATACAAGTTCTAGAGTGCCCCATGATTTTGAGATGATTCATGGTATTAGCACAATGTTTCATGCTCTAGCACATGGTTTTGGGGTTTTGTTCAGATTGGTTTAGTGGGATGTTTCACCCTTTATGTGTATTTTCCTAGGTTGTCCCACTTTTGGCCCTTGGTTTGAGGACAGATGGTTGCTTTCACATGCATTGGTACTAATGGCACACATTTTGAGGACATCCATATCTTTAAGGGGGATGTTATGACAACCAAGGGGCCACTATTGCACACATGTCCATGAGATCCATCATTTGATGAGTTGGTTATTGCATTGGAGGAAAATCCCTCACTAACCTTGCTATCTTGGGCATTGTTTGGCATTTCTAGGTTGTTGACTCATTAAACAAGTGGAGTGCTACCCTAGTTTCCATATGGGCATATTTATTGTTTATGTAACTACCTTACACTAGTCAATGATTTATTGAGAACAAAACAACAATACAAGAAGAAAAATTTAAAGGAAATTTAGTAGGAATTTTACAGAAACAACTCTGAATTACTGGTATTTCTAAAGGATGTCTACATGAATCCAATTGGTTAAGAGTGGGATAGTCAAGATCTATGTCAACAAAACATTTCTCACACCCAAACTCATGCTGATCAAATATCCAAGACAACCACCATTCCCTCAGTCACTACATTTGCAAAACCAATCCAAGAATCCATATTCCTTCTGTTAATTTGTGAAAACATTTAAACTACTCTTTGCACTCTCTCTGACTTCTATGACTAGCTAAGGGATTAGGGTTTAAGGAATTAAGGGTTAGGGTTTAAGGGATTAAGGGTCAATAGATAAGGGATTTGGTTCTTATGGGTTAGGTAGTTTAATGGTTAATGACTTAAGGATTAATATGGGCTAGGGGATTAATGTTTAAGTGCTTAGGGCACATGGGTTTATGGATTAAGGGATTAGGGATTAGGGTTTAAGTGTTTAAGGGTCGATGGATTGGGAGTTAGGGGATTTAGCGCTTTTGTTTTAAGGTATTAGCTGTGATTAACTAAGGTTGAGGTATTAAGGGTCTAGGGATTAGGGCTTAAGGATTTAAGGGTCAATGGATTATGGGTTAGGGTTAGGTCGAAATTTGACATGGTTAGACAAGACATTGGTATGCAATGGTATGCAATGGGACCCAAGACTAGTTGGTTTGTTACTCTAAGTGACTCCTCCTACCCAAATTTTTTCCCACAGGATGAAGTTTCATGTATCCCTACCCAACACGAAAGCTTAATCCACAACTATTCTACCTGATTATAATTTTGAATAGGTAACCTTAGCAACCTATTCTAGGTTTTGCATGAGTGGCTACAAGTGAGAAGTTCTTGTGATACCTAAGATAGATAGAGAAACACTATTAGATCCCTCCATAGAGGTTCCCTAATTATTTTGAAAGGGGATTTCCCCTTGGATGATAACTTTGTGGGGTTACTATAACTATCTCCCATATCTTCACTAGTTTTATTCATGCCCTCGCCATCGACCTAGGTTGAACTTTGGAAGGCCCTTTTTTAGATCCTTACTAACTAGAACTTGGGATTTAATCATTGTCCGCTAGCATTTGAAGGAATGTGTTTGCTCGTTGTCTTTTCAAACTTTTTTTGTAGTGGTCTATTGATTGGTGTGACACTTAGAAATACAAATGTGTCATTTTGATTTTCAAATCATTACAATCTTCTACTTAGTTTAGACCATTTCAAAGTGGTTTATCAGTCTTCTTATCATTCTAGGAGGAACCAAGGTATTCCTCCTTGATTCATTTCGGGGTTACCTCCAACAAGGCGTAGACTTGTAGTTCTTGTTTCCTCATAAAGTGAACTAGTATAAGCACCAAATGCTTTGAATATCCCCATAGGAGGGGATCAATATAATGTGAACCCTCTAGTTGGAAAAAAGAAGAACAAGATTTTTTGTGGGGTATTGATGACATCCCCCTAAGAAGAGATGAGTTTCCTCCTCCTCCTCCTCCTTAAGGAAATTTTGATCCTCCAACTGTAGAGAACATTGATAATTATCCTCTGGTCAATTTCAATCGTTTACTCACTCATCTAGTGGATCTTCTTCTTGTCGATTTGGGTGAGTTACCTCCCAAACACACGGTTTATTCCTTTTTGCGCAATCTTCCACAATTTCTTCTAAATGAGGCGCAATTTGCACCTCATTTAGCACCCCAAATTGATTACAATTTCTATCAATAGTCGATGCTAAATCCGATGCTAAGGGCGCCCAATTTAGCGCCGACTATACAAACAAAAAAAATTAAAAAACTCCACGCAGAAAGAAAAGAAAACCATTAACAATGTGCATTCACGAATTTTTGGAAAATATGTAATGCCCCCATCGAGATTTAAAAAATTAAAAGACCCCGCGCACAATGAAAAGCAAACCATTAACAAACGATTTTTTGGGAAATATGTAATGCCCCCATCCATATTTCTTCATTGATCTTCATAGAAGTTGAATTTATTCTCTCGCAGTTGAGTTTCTCTTGGTGGTGGAAGAGTTTCATGATTTATGACTGAGTTTGGGTTGAAAGGAGGTCAAATCTTTTGTGTTGGGTCACATAATGTCATTGAAGGATGTTTTTTTGAAGTGGGGGCAGATTTAGGGTGTGTTGGGCGCATATCTTTCCTGGAGAGGCCGAGTTTACCCACCATAAATCATATTACACTTGAGGGGCGCACTAAGTTTGCAAAATTTGTGGTATTCACCTTTGGTATAGTATGCTTCATTGCTGGCTTGTATATTAGAGTGGGGAATTCGATTTCTACTATGGATTGAGTAGTCCACCATGAACGTAATCACTTTTGAGTTTTGTAATTGTCCAGATCCTCTGTTTATGCATTGACCATATATTTGTAGGGAAACAAATATTTCAAGATTTATTCTCAACCCATTTATCCTTGAAATCTCATGCTTACAACAACAACAAGAATGCCATACAAATTTTGTGTATAAGCAGAGGAGTGCAAGGTAACAAATTAACTATTTGAAAAAATGTGTCTATGGAATTTTTTATAAGCTTGACTGCCCCTTATTCTGGTCCTCAGAGGGTGGTTTTAGAATCATGTTGTAAATTAGAACACTCACTCTTGTGCCTAGAACTTCATATTGGTTGTATGCTTGAGATAACTCCGTTTCCGTTGCTAAAAGATGGTATTTGCATTTTTCTGAGAAATGCACTAGCAGTTGCTTTACATTTGGTTGTATTGGCATTAGAGAGTATTTAAAAACTGAAATTCACTATTTAAAAAACATCCTTCAAACATAACTATGAAAGAACTATTAGAGAAGGGATTTCCATATGTTGGAAAATTTGTGGATTTTGTTATTCCTCTTACAGGTTTGCATATAACATATCAGGGTGCATGTACAACAGTTGACCAGGAGCATACAAAACCACCTTTTGAGCTATATAACAACCCTCAATCACCGAAGTGCTCGCCTCATTGCTAGAGCAATACTCTTACATTGTTATATGTCAACAATTAACTCCCTTTGTGTTTCCAAAAATATGTTCTCATGTTTGGAAATTTGTATATCACATGGTGAAGGGGGCCCTCTTCATTCGTTAGAAATTGTGATCTCAAGGGAGCTATTGTATATGCCTATTTTGATCAGGAATCTATATATCTAACAAGGATTCCTCATATGGTTCATATGAGGAAATTGAAGAAAACTCATTTCCAGCTCATTGGAATGGGGTGTTGTCCTAATATGCATTCATGCAAAGCATAGGGTTAAGCATATAGTTGTTATTGGGCATCTTTGAGTTGAAGAACTTAAATCATTTTTAGGGAAGCCTCCCTAATGGTTGTCTTGGATCACCTTGAAGAGTGGGAAGGATAATTGAGGTCATAGTGGTTTGTCTTATGAGTTTCCTTCAATTTGTCTTTAGTGAAGACCTTGCACATCCAAAGAAGACAAATTGAGTGGTAAAAAACCTTAGGACCTCTTCTTCACATAAAAATGGAACTTGCAAAGACCTTAATGCCTTGACAAACATTGGGTTTTTACAATAACTTCTTGAAAGAACCCTAAATCGTTCGTGGGCCTATGGGCATCAGGGAAACAAAACTTTAAGCATTTGTCTTCATCAACAAGCTCTCCCTGTACCTAGTCTTCATCATAAAGCTTCATGATGAAGAAGATAATATTTCATCAATCAATGAAACAATACAATGACCAACCTTCATAAATCAATGTGTAGGCAAGGATCCACCAACTGGGTTTTGATTGAATCTGTTCTCTCCAATCAATCAATCAATCATTTGAACCTGAATTTCTCTTTCTCGCCATAAAACTGAGATTCCTAACCATCCAAAGCCTCATATATACAAAACGTCAGTTCTGTTGGACTCATGGCAACACATTTATCCAGGGGGACCCGTCTCCTGTGATTCCGTTGCCCAAAAAATTGTTTGTTAGAGGATCTCTGGGACTAGGGTTTAGCTGAGTGAGGCACAATGAAAATCTGACATAGGCGGTCAACTTTCAAAGCCCCTCTATCAAGAGATTATGGGCACTGTGGTCGTGTGGGCGTTGTCCATACAGACCTTTTGGAGCTTACAAAACTCAGTTACGTCGCCCAATTGTGATTTTGTGCCCCCAGACCAAATTGTCATTGTATCCTTGAATGGCTTCAAGAAATGAGTTGCAACTCGCCATGGCACCCAAACTATGCCTCAGATCATCGAAACGCCAATCTCTTAGACTCTTGGCACCGGATTCCAGCTAGGAGGACCCCTCTCCTATGATTCCGTCGCCCGAAAAAGTGTTTTATAGAGGATATCCGAAACTCGGGTTTAGCTTAGTGAGTTATAATGCAAATCCGACACAGGGGGTCAAATTTCAAATCCCCTATGTTGGGCGATTATGGGCACCGTAGTTGTGTGGGCGTTGGTCATACAGACCTTCCAGAGCTTACATAAATCAGTTACGTCGCCCGGTTGTGATTTTGTGCCCCCGGACCAAATTGTCATTATGTCCTTGAATGGCTTCAGGAGGCGAGTTGCAACTCACCATAGCTCCAAAATCATGCCTTGGATTGATGAAACCCCAGTTTTGTTGGACTCTTGGCACCAGATTCCAGCTAGGGGGACCCCTCTCTTATGATTCCGTCGCCCAGAAAAGTGTTTGTTAGAGGATCTCCCGAACTAGGGTTTAGCTAAGTGATGCACAATGCAAATCCGAAACAGGGGGGTGATTTTCACAACTCTTATGTCAGACGATTGTGGGTGTTGTGGTCATGCAAACGTTGGAAATACTAACCTTCCAGAGCTTACAAGAATCAGTTACGTCGCCCGATTGTGCTTTTGTGCCCCTGAACCAAATTGTCATTGTGTCCCTGAATGGCTTCAAGAGGTGATTTGCAACTTGTTATAACACCCAAACCGTACCTCAGATCGATGAAACGCCAGTGCTGTTGGACTCTTGGAATCAATTCCAGCTAGGGAGACCCCTCTCCTATGATTCCGTCACCCAGAAAAGTGTTTGTTAGAGGATCTACGAAACTAGGGTTTAGTTGAGTGACGCACAATGCAAATTCGACATAGGGGGTCAACTTTCAAAGTCCCATGTGTCGGGCGATTTTGGGCATCGTGGTCATGTGGGAGTTGGTCATATAGACCTTTCAGAGATTACGTAACTCAGTTACGTCACCCGCTTGTGATTTTTTTCCCCAAGACCAATTGTCTTTGTGTCCCTGAATGACTTCAGGAGGCGAGTTGCAACTCGCCATAACACCCAAACTGTGCTTCAGATCGACACAAATCTAGTTCTGTTGGACTCCTGGCACCAGATTCCAGTTAGGGGGGGCCCTCTCCTGTGATTTCGTCGCCTAGAAAAGTGTTTGTTAGAGGACCTCCAGAACTAGGGTTTATCTCAGTGAGGCACAATGCAAATCCGACACAGGGGGTCGAATTTCACAACTCCTGTGTCAGGTGATTGTGGGATCATGGTCATGTGGGCATTGGCAATACTAACCTTCCAGAGCTTACTAAATTGTCATTGTGCCCCTAAACCAAATTGTCATTGTGTCCCTTAATGGATTCAGGAGGCGAGTTGCAACTTGCTATAGCATCCAAACCGTGCCTCGGATCCACGAAACACCAGTTCTGTTGGACTTTTGGCACCATATTCCAGCTAGGGGGACCCCTCTCCTATGATTCCATCGTCTAGAAAAGTGTTTGTTAGATGATCTCCATAAATAGGGTTTAGCTCAGTGAGGCACAATGCAAATTCGACACAGGGGATCAACTTTCAAAGCCCCTGTGTCACGTGATTGTGGGCACCGTGGTCATGTGGGAGTTGGCCATACAAACCTTTCGGAGCTTACAAAACTTAGTTATGTCATCCGCTTGTGATTTTTTGCCTCTAGACCAAATTGTCTTTGTGTCCCTGAATGGCTTTAGAAGGCGAGTTACAACTCGCCATAACACCCAAACCATGTTTCAGATAAAAAAAACACCAGTTTTGTTGGACTCCTGGCACCAGATTCCAATTAGGGGGACCCCTCTCCTGTGATTCCATAGCCCATAAAAGTATTTGTTAGAGGACCTATGAAACTAGGCTTTACCTCAGTGAGGCACAATGCAAATCCAACAAAGCGGGTTGAATTTCACAACTCCTATGTTGGGTGATTGTGGGCGCCATGGTTGTCTGGGCATTGGAAATACAGACCTTCCGGAGCTTACAAAACTTAGTTACATTTCTTGATTGTGATTTTGTGCCCCCAGACCAAATTGTCATTGTGTCCCTGAATGGATTCAGGAGGCAAGTTGCAACTCACCATGGCACCCAGACCGTGCCTTGGATCGACGAAACGCCAGTTTTGTTGGATTCCTGACAATGGATTCCAGTTAGGGAGACCCCTCTCCTATGATTTCGTCTCCCATAAAAGTGTTTTTTAGAGGATCTCTAGAACTAGGGTTTAGCTCAGCGAGGCACAATGAAAATTTGACACAGGGGGTCGAATTTCAAAACTCCTGTGTTGGGAAACTGTGGGCGCCATGGTCGCGTGGGCGTTGGCCATACAGACCTTCCAAAGCTTACATAACTTAGTTACATCACCCGATTGTGATTTTTTGGTCTCGGACCAAATTGTCATTGTGTCCCTGAATGACTTCAGGAGGTGAGTTGCAACTCGCCATAGCACCCAAACCGTGCCTTGGATCGACAAAATGCTAGTTCTATTGGATTCATGGCAACAAATTCCAGCTAGGGGGACCCCTCTCTTGTGATTCTGTCGCCTAGAAAAGTGTTTGTTAGAGGACCTCTAGAACTAGGGCTTATCTCAGTGAGGCACAATGCAAATATGACACAGGGGATCGACTTTCACAACTCCCATGTTAGGCGATTGTGGGTGCTATGGTCATGTGGGAATTGGCAATACAGACATTCCAGAGCTTACATAACTCAGTTATGTCATCCAGTTGTGATTTTGTGCCCTCGGACCAAATTGTCATTTTGTCCCTGAATGACTTTAGGAGACGAGTTGCAACTCACCATAGCACCCAAACCGTGTCTCCTATCGATGAAACACCAGTTCTGTTGGATTCTTGGCACCAGATTCCAACTAGGGGGACCGCTCTCCTGTGATTCCATCACCTAGAAAAGTGTTTGTTAGAGGATCTCTGAAACTAGGGTTTAGCTTAGTGAGGCACAATGCAAATCTGACACAGGGGGTCAAATTTAAAAGCCCATGTGTCAGGCGATTGTGGGCACCGTGGTCATGTGGGCATTGTGTTAGCACTGAGAATCACCCTTAGACTGCTAGAGGATAAGCTCAGTACTCATAAAAATGTAAATGGATTAAAATGGTTTGAGTAGGTGGATCAACAAGATGAGAAAGAAAGGGAGAGGGCAACAAAAAGTCTGCAAAGGCATTCCATTGGGCATGGAGTCATAACATCCTACAGATAAAAGGAAATCAAACTTTATATCAGAAAAATGGATATATAATGATGAGTAGAAGCATAGTGAATATGAAAAAAGGAATAGCATCCATTATGCAGAGATCCTTTCTGCAACAGATAAATATTTTCTTAAACAATGAACAATGATTAAATGGGCAAGCTACAACAGATCCTCTGTTGTTCATGAATCAATCAATCAATGGAAACTATGATCCTCAAAACCTGCAATATATTCAACCAATAAGATAACAAAGAAATGGAAAAACACAGAAAACAATATGATAACAACTCTCATGAATCTTTAATGGCAGAAAATGTCATTACAAACAGGCCCTCAGGCTTACAAATGAGCAATTAATATTGATCCTACTCTCTCTTGGCTCATGAATCCAGCCCCACTCTACTCTTGTACAATGAATATATAGCAATATAGGTGCTTTCCATCTCACCAATTCGAACTCCAACCCCTTTCCAAAAATAGAAACAATTACAAACAAAAAATGACACGTTTTAACGGATTTCTTGCTTTTCAGGAGGCAAAATTTTGAAAAATAGGCTTCAAAATGACACTTGTGATTATCAAATTATAACAACTGTGTAAAATATGAGAACGGTTTTTTTATATAATCTCGTTCTAAAGAAAAAATTCTCTCGGTTTCTTGAATTTCATCTCCAGCTGGCCGGAATACATGTCGCAAAAACATGTCTCAAATAGGAAATCATGAAAATTGAAAAAATAGGGCTCAAATATTCCTTTGAATCTCCCAATCTGTGACACCTGTGTAAAAAATGAAAGAGGTTAATGTTCTTGGGTCCGTGCTTGACAATAAAATCCTTTTGATTTTGAAAATTCATCTGGGTTAACCCAGAAATCTTCCTGGAAGTCAACTGGTCAAAAATACTAGTTCAATAGTCTTAGAACAGAGTTTCCACAACACATTCCGTAGCGCATTTCGTAGCACCTGTCTAAATTCACAACGCTTAAGCTAGTTCGTAGAACCAAAGGAAAATCAAGTAGCCAAACCCTTCTTGACCTCCAAACAAGACAAAAAATCCCATGGAGTATCTGATGGCTATGAGATTGATGTTGGTAATTTTGAATTTTCACCAGGATGCCCAGTTCGCAATGCTAGATCAACTATAGCTTGCATACTCCGAGGAGGATGTTAGTTCATGGTATGGCATAATACCGAGAGATATGGTTAAATATAGGCTCTGAAAACCATAAATCCTCCTTTACATGATCAATTTTATGTGTTAACACATTGGTCATACAGACCTTCCGTAGCATAGTTACGTGGTTACTCAATTCCAGTGATGTGGAATAGTTAAGTGTTTACTTAGTTCAAAATTTCTATATGCATGGTGTCCTCTATTTCTCTCAAGTGTTCATGTCCCATTTCTATGTTGGAATCTCTATCATCTCTTTGATCATGTTATTTTCCTTCATGCCTAGGATCCATCTCGAAATCAACTAAAGTCTTGTTGGGATCATACTTTTTGTTAGGGTCTTCATATCAATTTCCACCAATTGAAAAGAATTATTAGTTCATTGTATAATGTAGGCCTGGTTGTGTATTTATCCCTGATTCCTTATCATGCTCTTTGTTGTGGCTTCCACCTACCTTCTTTGTTTCCTCACCTACATTTTTGGTGTCATTGGCAGCTTGATGTAGCCTACATCATAGCTTCTATGGACTCTTGCATCTCCCATCAAACTATCATACTAGTGGGTTTAATTTATTTCTTATCATCATAAAACATATTGAATAATGTGTTAAATTGTTTGTTTGAGTTTCATCCAAAACTTGCAAGCCCTGCAACATCGTTGATAGACTAGGGACCTTGGGAAACTAGTTTGTTATTTTCATTGTCTTCTTAAGTGCATGGGTACATATATTATTGGTAATGGGGCCACTGATGATTAATTATACTATTTTATGATTCCTTTAGTGACCCATTTTCTTCCATAAGTTTTGTTTGGACTTTGCAATATGTACAACATCTTGAAGGGTGATTACAATGATTTGGTGACCCCTATTGTCTATCCTTTATCATTTTGAAGCATTGGCCGTTGTGCATGCCAATTTGGAATACACAAAAATATCTTCTATAGGGAAAATGTGCCAATCATGAATTCATATGCATTGAAGATGTGGTTCATCTTGCTCATGATCATACTGATTTCCTAAGAGAAAAACAATATTCCTCTATTAAGGGCCTAAGTGAAAGGGTTGATAATTCCACATTGCATCACTACTTTTAGTTAGAGAGGAATAATTCCAAGTTGAATACTCAAATGAATCTTTTTTGTCTCAAGGTCAAGTAGTCAACCTTCCACCACCATAAGTCTATTAAGGTTCATGGATGCATAATTGACTCAGGAGTTAGAAGGGAATAGTCCAATGTACTATCTATTATCAAGGACCCTACACATATTGATTTGAGAACCAATCCATTTATCAAAAAATTTGAGAATAAGTTGTATTCTATGACTAGAAATGATAATAAAAGCCAAGATAAAAACATTGAACTAGATGCTCGTGCAGCGAAACATTACATTCGCCCAAATGGGTCCATGATGAATAAAGGATATATACTTGCTCCGTCGATAGGCGGGCAGGCATAAACTCACTCATTTCTAGGTCCAAAGCCTGCTGGCCACATTGTCTCTAGTCAAACCCGTACCCTTTTTAACCCTTCCTCTGCCTGGTGCCTTGCCTGCACCTGAAGATCTCTGTAAGTGGACACCTCGCCCAATTGGATTTGCAACTGCTGGTTGGCCTGCTGAAGGTCCTCATAACCCTGTTCCTGGCGTGCAAGGCGCTGCACCACTTCATCTGTTGAGCACTGAACCAACCTGATCAGGTCTGTCGATGGTCATAATCATCATTGAAAGGCATAAACCTGTAATAGGTATGAAGGACCTTACACCCATTCTTATTCAAATTGTTTTTTGTGATAACATTTATAGGATGCATGAAGCTATAGGTTTATCCCTTAACAACAATGTTGGGACACAAGTAGTAAATGATATTCTTCTTAACATTTTGGGACAAAATTGGCATTTATGATGTCTTTAAAATTTTTGTAAAGTATTACCTATATGCTACAGGAAAGATGGTAACAATCCTTGCAGATTTCAAAACCAAAATATTATTATGTATTTACAACCTATGGGACCAATGTAAACCCAAATATAACATCCTCCCTATGCCAAATAATCAACTATATAGTTAAGTCCTAAAACAAAAATTTTAGCAAGAGGAACTGAAGTAGAATTATGCACTCACAGGTAGAAGCAAAGGAGAAATCTCACTTGCTATTAGAAAGCTAGGAAGAGATGTCATGGTTGTGTTACTTGGCATTCATAGCAGCCCCAATGGGCTGTGCTGTATGCCAATTAACACAGCCATGGCATCTTTTCCTAGCTTTCTAATAGCAATGAGATTTCTCCTTTGCTGTTGATTAAGGTTGGTTGTCATTGATGTCAACCCTTGAAGAAAGCTCCGTAGCACAAAGGTTTGGGTAATGGACCCAAGATTGTTTGATGTAAATATGAATCATTATTGTTTTTTCATGGTTGATAAGAATTAAATATGAATGAACTCCAAAGTGGTCCCCTTATGGTGAAAGCCCTCACGGGAAGACGCTTTGCGGAGTAAGAGAACCCATGCTTAATTGTGGAATAATGAGATGAAGGACAATGAATTTGTCAGGGAAACTATCCTATATGGATATTTCCTATCATTCCATTTCCATTGGTATGTAGAACGTCACATAACTCCTCACGGTTATAGATTTATGACCATGTGAAGTTGGAGAACCTAGGTTTGGGTAATGGACCCAAGTTTGTTTGATGGATAACGATATGATTTTTGCTATATTTTAAGGTAATACTATTCTATATATATAGTACATGTCATTCCATTTCTGGTGGTATGTGGAATGTCACATAACTCCCCATGGTTTGAGAGTTATGGCCTTACAAAGTTGGAGGACCCTCACATGTCATCTAGAAGCCCCAAAAGGTCAAAGTAGTCAAAGTGGTTTAAGGGATTTTAGAAGGTAAATAATA